>WSYH01005171.1:0-46697 GCA_036426205.1 Ascaphus truei | reverse complement strand
TCTCTCTCTCTCTCTTTCTCTCTTTCTCTCTCTCTCTCTTTCTCTCTCTCTCTCTTTCTCTTTCTCTCTTTCTCTCTCTCAGCTGTTTCACATTTTAATCTTGTCTGTAACTGTTACATACGCCTATAACATATATTGTCTCTTACTGTGCATGCAGTGTCTTGTATATAATGTATAACCCTGCTCACTTAATGTAACCATGTATTTGTCATCATAACTCTGTGCCCAGGACATACTTGAAAACGAGAGGTAACTCTCAATGTATTACTTCCTGGTAAAACATTTTTATAAATAAATACATTTCTTGCTGTCTGCTTTTTATTTGTTGCACCAATTGTATTATAATTCCCTGCCTTCTATTGTCTTTTTTTTGTACAGTGCAGTGCACACTGTTGAATAGACTGTATACTGTAAATAAAAAAAGTTCCTTATTCAGTATGCTGTGAAGGTGACTTCCCTGTGCTGGAGAAACCCATTTGAAGAGTTGAACTCTTCTTGAGTACAGGGAAGGTGTGGAATAACGTATCACTATACTGTGTCTATTATTGTAATATTTTTAGTTTACTCTAATTCAAACAGATTTTACATCGAAGCCCAAAGATAACTACGAACACCTGAAAAACAGATCCCACATAATATACTATGCAAACCATTCTCTTTAGGGATTGGTTAGGTGTTAATAAGTAAACGAAGACAGGATGCAGAAGCAGTTACACAGTTAGTATTTGTTGTTAGATGATGGGGCCCTCTATGGTTGGTACTCTGTTCAGTATAATAGATGCACATTTGATTATTTTATATAATTTGATTATAATATAAGTTGTTTTGTTTAGTTACAACATGCTGTAGCTTTATTTAAGGGAGCATTCCAAAACAGAAAATTATTTTTGAAAGATTTTTTTTTTTTAAATATAAAATTGAAGAAGGGGTCTCCAGAGCTGGACCCCATTCATTTCAGCTCTGGGAACCACTACTTCCAGAGATACGTACCTCTGAAGTAGGTGCCGGAATCTGCTCTGGCTCTGCAAGCAGGGCTTTCAGGTTTGAAGTTCCCGCATCACATGGACCAATAGGAAGCCGCGCTGATCACATCATGACTCCCTATTGGCCTGCAGGCCAAAATATCTGAAGAGCAGACATATTGTGAACGCTGGAAGCCGAGGAGAGTGGCTACCAGCACCTAATTTGCACCCCAGAGCTGAAATTAATGAGGTTCAGTTCCGGAGACCCTCTGGTTCGATCCTGTATATATAAAAATTTGCAAAACCGCTGCCTTGGATTGCTTCTTTAAATTGTGTTGCTAAATCATAGGATATTGGTATCTACTAGCGCCTGCATATTTTTCAGGGTTGAGATTAGATACAGTTTTTATAACATCCCAATTCTGCTCATTTTAAGACTTGTGCATTTTTAAAAATTCATTATTCTCCATACGTTAAAAAATAATTGTACACTTCAGAATTGCGTATTAGATACGAATTAAAAAAGGATGTGAATTTATACATAAAATGATGGTGTTAGACAATACAAAATGCCTATGATTAACCATAGAAGAAAACATGTACTTTGTTCTTATACTCTCTCAGAAACCTGGGGAAGTTTGGTAAAACAGTATTCCGGTGTATGCCAATTTATGTATTTTACTAGTCTGCATATATTGTACGGTTGCTCAAACTTTTATGGACTTTATGCGATATGCGATAATAAAGCAAAACTCTTGTGCCTTAACAAAAATTAATGCAAATCTTACTATAATATTCTTAAGTTTTTTAATTATTTATAGTGTCCCTTCTTCATTTATTTTAATTGTACATTATTACAAATGAAATATTCATTATTATTCTTGAGGTATATATGAATATACATTATTGTACACCCATACTTATTACAGTCATTATTACATGATATACCATGTTGGTTCACACAAAAAAAAAATCACTTTACTCACTAAAAACCATAATACATTTTATAATGTCTTTCAGACATTTATATGATCCCCCTAATATATATCTTTTTTGACACATAACTTTTTGTAATGAAAGGGTTAAGCCCCTATACTCATTACATTGCTTTTAGGCTAGTCTCAGAAAAAACTCAATGATAATTAGGGTCTGTATGTTGCTTTTAGAAGGTCTTAAATATCACAGCGTTATTTCCATGCGCTAACATGAACAGAGGTCTGAGGATCTCCATTGTTAGGTAAACCGCTCATGACCATATGATTTGCATATGGCTAAGGACAGTTAAAATGGATAGATCCGCTATTTTTCAGTTAAGTACGAGTACATCATAATACTATGGACCTTTGCGGATACACGTTACGGATAACGGTATTGTACATATAATGTCGATAACACTAAAACTTAAAAGGACTTCTGTCGATCTACCCCCGAAATATCTTTCATGATTTAGTGAAGGTGGTCATTAGCATTTAGTATTGAAATACACCAACTTATTGCACTACTAGTTTTAAGGGCCAATATAATTTTTTTTGCTTTCTCAAAACTCTGTTTATATTACATCTTGCTTTTTATTATCAATCTCTGCCAATCAATTTCATCAATAACATTTCTGCTCTTACATTGATAAATAGTGATAGAATCGGCTAACATTTTCAGCACATTTTTAAAATTTCCACAAATGGTTTCTCACAAAATATATGAGCTAATACAATTCCAATTTTACTTAGGAGGATAATTACAACATATCCAATATTCCGCATTTCCCCTTTATCAACACTATACTGTACAAATTGATACCTAGCACCAATGACGCTTATAAAAATATATCATGGCCAGAAAGATACTGGTCGTGAACAACAAATTAAATTCTAGCATACAGTATGACTGCACAGTAAAGGAAAGGAATATAGTATACAGTAGGTAAACACTGTGCATAGACAGCAGGAGCCAGATGATGCTGTTTACTTTATATTTGCTTCGTGCTTCACTGCTTCCTGCTTTGCTGACTCTCCCTTGGTTGCTCAGAAACCAGCAAACAAAGAAAGCAGCAAATTACAAAAAATGCGAAGGTAGGAATAGAGGCTTCAAGATAAGTTTAAGCATGGACACATTGAGCTCTCAAATACACCTCTTTTATTGAGTAGCTGAAGCAAATTTTAATTACTCTGATCAAACAAATGCACACGTTATATTTTTGATCTGGATGAGTTTTACAGCGGACTAGTGGAATTATTTTTTTCATTACAGACATTTAAGGTAGAGTTTATTATCATTGCATAATTTGCAGTCATATTTAACACTCGGATGTCTCTTTATTAAAGCAAATAAAGCCATAATTAGCGTACTCTAATCCAAACACTGGCAACAGGCCAGTGCAGGAAGTAGTTGAGAAGGATGGCGAACAGCCCTTGACAAATAGTTCCCACTGAAAGTTGTCAAGTGTGGCTTTGAAAGACTGACTCGCTTTTTTTTCCCATGGCAAAAATCACATTCATATTTATTTATAACATTGGGGATCGGGGGCTGTACAATAGATATTTGATTCACAATAAAGTGATAGCACGCAGGTGTGTAACACCATGGTGCCTATGTACTAAGACTATAGTTGAAAAAATATTGTGCGTCAAAAATTCAATGCTAAAAAAGCAACACAAAGGCAAATGAGTGGCGTGGGTCAGTGAGTAAAGACACTGACTGGTACTGAGTTTCAAGCCGAGGAACCTGGTTCAATTCCCAGGGTCAGCTCCTTGTGACTTTGGGCAAGTCATCCTATCTCCCTGTGCCTTCAAATTGATTGTAAGCTCCACGGGGCAGCGACCTGTACCTGCAAAATGGCTCTGTAGTACATAAAACCATCAGCACTATACAAAAACGTGCTATTATTAATTCAAACTTTCAGTAAATGTGTGTTGTATGTGTGAAGACTTCATGTATATGACTTATAATTCATTTCAAATGATTTTTGATTCATTGCATCATGTTGAATACTTGATTGATACAATTTAAATGAAAACAGAATGATGTGTATTTTATTTAGATCTACTATTAGTTAATATCAATTATTAGTGTAATATTATCTGTAATAGCCATACTGTCAAAATAATACATTTTGGGAACCTATATAATGAAACATCACTGCTGGGTGAAATACATTTTAGGGCTGCTACATAATTTAATTCCGCACTACCACTTTTAAGACACTTTTTAGGGTTACGCTAAGTTAAAATTGTTCGACAATTTTGACCCACTTTCTCCTTTTTTCTTTGCTCACAGAAACACTTTTTTTTGTATATACCATTTCCGAGCTCCAGAAAAATTAAAAACTTTTTTTTCCGCTGCTGATTGGGAAATTTGAAGTTAGTACACAAGTGTAATTTAAAATTAGATTAACATGTGCCACTTTTGTACCCAAAAAAACAGTTTGCAAAGCTTAGTACAATTTTAATGTTCATTTCATAATCAGTATTAAATAGTTTTTTTTTTTTAACATTTTCGCCCAAAAGCTTAACTCCAAAAAGTGCAATTCCACATAATATACAATACAACTGGTTTATAACATGCTAGTAAAGGATCATGGCTAATTGATATAAGGATGCAACTGTGATTCAACATTTGCAATAATATAGGTTGAATTACATAATTAATACTGCTAATATATTTTTAAATATTCACCATTGCAGCTATGTATCAAGCTGTTGAAATTTACATTGTCATTTACATGTAATTTCCCAGAATCCCAAGCTGCAGTGGAAGTACTGTATGCTAGGAGATAATGGGGAAAGGCAGGGTTGCAGACCTGCCTGAGATATGTGAATGTGCTCACAAGGTATATTTTCATTTGCATTGTGAGAAATAATTTTCTGTAGCAACAATTTGCTGCGGGTACAAGAGTTAATAAACTTAATGTGCTTTTCTAACGCCTTACTCTGGCACCTGTTAACACCATCTGAAAAAAGTGTGCACACATTTAATTACTAAAAAGCAACATCCTGTGGCCTATTTACCAGTCTCCCAGCTGCAAAATTGTACAAAATGAGAGCAACAAATGCACCTTATTTAGCAAACGAAAGAAATCAAATAGAAAGCAATGAGATTTTGTTAATTTACTAACGCAGCCCAGCACTGCAAAGGTTAAAAAAAAGTGTCCATTTGCCAGATAATATTGTTGTTTCCTAGACGGTAAATTAAAAATGATTAGGAAAATAAAAATAATTATATAATAATAATTCTGGGGCACAAAGATCCCATTGAAATGAACTGGATTTGTCATGTAGCACGTAGATCAGGGGTGCGCAAAGTGGGGGTGCAAGATTATTTTGGGGGGTGCGGACTTCACCTACCTTTCCTCGGCGCCGCATCGCCATGGCAACGTGGCGTCATTTGACACTGGATATTGGGTAAGGGGGGTGCGAGCATAGGGGCTGGCAGGCACGGGGGGCGCAGCACAAAAAGTGTGCGCGCCCCTGACGTAGATAATGGATTGATAACAATTGGTAATGAATGATAGCCTTAGCAACTTTGGCTTTATTACTCTTATCTACAGTAGAAGATGTACAGCGGAGGGTAAGAGGCCCACTGCAAGGAGAGGAGAATGAAAAGGAGGAAGAGGTATGAATGGTGGATTCTGATTTTACTGGTAACAAAAGAGACTGGAAAGTGTATGATATTTGTACTCAAAAGAAGCAAGACAATGCTAAAATGACATTGTAAAGCATGAAAATAAGTTTAAAACCATAAAAACTGTTGGGAATCTAAAGTAATATAACTGAAACCCTTAAAATAATAATAAAAAAAAAGATATGTTGAAAAACAACCAGTTTTTCAACTACACCTTCATAAACTGTAAGTCATATGTATGAAGATCGTTCTTGGACTGCATACATGTGATTCATTGCTCGTCATTGGAAAGGAAATTTGACGCATTGCGTCATGATGAGTACCTGCTTGATACAATTTAAAATAGAAGTATGTGTATTTTTTTTAATAACTGCTATAAGTAAACTGAAATTATTAGTGTAATATTAATTGTAATAACCATATCATACCGTAAAAATAATACACTTTGTTAACTTATATATTGAACATCTTTGCTGCGTCAAATACATTTTGGGTTGATACATACAGTAGCAATTTAATTTTGCGCTAACAATGTAAACGTAAGATTTATGCAAAACAGAAAGTGAATCCCTGCGCTTCTCCCATATTTAGCCAATCACCTGCAACTGCTTATTGAGCAGTTTGAGGCAGGCCTGCTCCTCCTCTTCTAGGTATATAATCTCCTAGCAAGGTCCCCTTATTCCACTTCACTTACATGTGAGTATCTGTACTGGTATATACCAGTTTTTAATTGCACTAGGTTATACAAGCATATGCTTTGATATTTTAACCCCTTCTGGGCTTATTTCACATAACACTAGTATGCATTTAGCGTAGGGACCTGCTAAAGAGACTTACCTTGACGTGGTTAGCAGGCTTGGCATTATTTGATCAAAGGATGTATACCAAAAGTCTCCTTTTTTCTTATAGGTATTTACACCATACATATTTATATATTCCCCATTGATTGCTATCCCTATGGGAGAAGCGCAGGGATTCACTTTCTGTTTTGCACATTTGTATGGCCATTTCCTTCACTAGCTGCATGCTCTTTACATGGAGAAGCGCAGTGATTATATTTGTTTAACGTAAGATTTATGCCAGGTTCAACTTGGGGGACGATTTTAATTCAGGTTCCACAATTTCATTGGTACACAGATACAATTTTATTTTTAGTACATACTGTACCATTTACATCTATGCGCCATACGCATCCCATTTGTTTTCATTAATATACCCGACAAATTGTTGGGGGATGCTTAAGGCGCACAATAAGAAAAAAAGGTAGTACATAGACACGCACAAGTGCAATATAATTTGTGAGTTGCAATGCGTACATTTTATGCCAAAAATTCAATTTGTGACATGTAGAGCAAAGGCCCAATAGTATTCAAATATTAAAATGAATGTTACTGATGGGAGTTGGGACCACAAGAACTTTAACAGACATGTTGTTCATGAGACGAACAAATGATATAGATTGCTACAGAAAACACTCTTTCTGTACCTCTAGCTGTTTTTTCACTAGCTGGATGAGGGGGAGGGGTATGACTTGACTCACGGGTAGCCATTTTGCAATGAACTTCTTCTGTGGCTAATTCAAAAGGTTGTAATACTTCACACACATTGGTCATGAGTTTCCATTGTGACGGAGTAAGGAAAGCCATTCCCTTTTCCCCCACATCATAAGATGATGAGTAGCTGGTTATTCTATTTTGATCAGTAGATGCCACTCTATCACTGAGAAAGTTGAATTCCACCTAGTTATGACCTCTTGCTTCAGCAAATGACAGGGCAAATGATGAGTCTGTTGTAGGTCATTCCGTTTTCGCAGAATGATGGAAGTAGCCACAGATCCTACGTGCCACTGCCAGCATCTTCAAACTCTGAACAATTGTGCCTGCGGTGTGCGTGAAACATGGTAAGTGCACCTACTGTAGTCACATAGATTATAAACTTAGGAAACTCCAGCGGTGTGGCGGGGTGGCGGGGGGGGGGGGTGAGGGGGGATAGACGAGGGGCAACATTGGAATGGAGATGCACCCCAGTGCACATCTGACTGATCATGTCAGCCTTGATCTGCTGACTTGTTTCTGGTTAGAAAGGTGTTGAGGTAGTCGCCAAGTAGAAGGAGTTTAGCTAAAAAAAGTATTGGCCAACAGACAAATTCTGGGCAGGTATGATGATTGGGAGAGTGATGTAATGTGGCTGGCCAAAATTTAGGCAGGAATTTTAGGCATAAATAGCTGGTTATGAGGCAATGGAATAACTTTGATTACCTGTCAGCATATGGCAGATATGGATACCATATCTTGCACACAAAAAAAATGAACTAGCACTCACCCTGTCTTATATAATTCAGCTAGAGGTGCTATGATCCTGCATCTCTACCGCTGGATGCAGATACAACTATGGAAAAACCATACTGGATGAGCACTCAAAAAATAAATAAGAGAAAATGATAGACTCATATTTTTCTTCTGATCTCACCAAGTTTCTTCTTTAATGTATCTAAAAAAACAAGCAGCAATATAAAAAAAATCAGAACACCCAAGACCAAAATTTCAAGGCTTCCTGGTCCCAACACCTGCCGAAGGGGCCAGGAGGTGATGAAACGTTACTCTATTTTGCACATTTAACAGTGGGTGCCTGATAACTTTTCCTTCCCTTGTGTTTTCTTATTTCTTTTTATTGCTGTTGATTTTTAAAAAAAAATACATTAAAGAAGAAACTTGGTGTCACCAAAAGGAAAACATGAGTCAATCATTTCCTCTTATTTATTGTTTAAGTGCTGATCCAGTATTTTTTTTAACAAGGTCCTGCCCTCTGGGTATTCGGCACCCAAGGCGAACCTTGATCCCTGCACTCCAACAGCCCCAATTTTGGATTTTTTAAAAAAAAAACGTTACACCCCCTGCCTCATTTCTCACCTCCTGTCATCCCCCATCTTCTCTTCTTCTCATCCACTCTCCCCCTCCTCCTCCTCTCATCCACCCCTCCTTCTCCTCTTTTCATTCCCCTCCTCCTCTCTCACCCCCCTCCTCCCCCTCTTCTCTCACCCCTCCTTTCTCACATCCCCCCTCTCCTCTTATCCCACATCTCCTCTTCTCACACCCTCCTTATCTTCTCTCAACCCCTCCTCCTCTCACACCCCTCCACCTCCTCCACATATTTTATCCCCTCCTTCTCCTCCTCTCGCCCCATCTACTCTCTCACACCCCTCCTCCTCCACTTCTCTTACCCCTCCTCTTCTCTCACCCCCCTCCTCCTCTTCTCACCCAATTAATCCCTACCAATGGTCAGCGGAGGACACAGGCTGGCAGGAGTGGAGGGGCTTAAGAGACAGGTGTTGGGCACGGAGCAAGATGGCGGCAAAGACAGGTAGCAGTGGGAGAGGAGGATGGAGGACCATGGGAGAGGAAGATGAAAGACCTTGAGAGTGGAGAAGAGCGGCAAAAGAGGAGTCAGTGAAGACTTCTGGGTCAACACACACATTCCCAGCTAGCTTAAACTCCTAAATACTTCAATAATAATAATAATTACTTGGATATTTAGTTAAACTCTTTGGCCAAAGCATCATACAGTAAGCCTGCATACCAACACCAAGGTATAACCAAATTAATGCAGGTCCTACACTACACTGTGAACCCTTCCTTTTACCTCTGTATGAGGGGAAAGAACCATAGTAGATCCTGTTCTTGCAGCAAAGTGAAAAGACCTCCCAAGTTAAAAAGGTGAAGACTTATGGGTCAGATGTCTGGGGCGTGCTCCTCCTGGCAGTCCTCCTCCTCTGCTACCCTGCACTGCTCCTGTGGTCCTCCGTCTTCCTCTCCCGTGGCCCTCTGTCTTCCTCTTCCGCCACTGCCCATCTCTGCCACCGTGCCCCCCACCTGTCACCCATCTTCCTCCTCTTGCTGCCCCCAAAATGTGCCATCTAATGGTTGCACAGTCCTGACTGCAGCTGGCCGTAA
The DNA here is from genome assembly GCA_036426205.1 of Ascaphus truei. NCBI lineage: Eukaryota > Metazoa > Chordata > Amphibia > Anura > Ascaphidae > Ascaphus > Ascaphus truei. Next base: position 37,168 of record WSYH01005171.1, on the reverse strand, counting down.
GAGACAGAGTCCTTCAATAGAAGAGTAGTAATTCAGAAAAATCTTCCTTGGATTTAATTCACTGAAGAATGCTTGCCTACTTCTCATGACAGCTTCTTTTTACAATTTTCAGCATCACAGCTCATGCAGTTCTTCTTCTGTGATTTGTTTTCAGAATATTCATTGTCATTCACTTCTAGTCCTTTCTACTTCAGGGGGATGTAGGTTGCCTCAAGTTGCGTCGCATGTTAGAACTGTGACAAGCAACATCCATGAAAATGTGTCAAAATGTTCCAAAGGTGTTATCCAGTTCATTAGATAATTATAGCCAGTCTGATAGAAGTCTTTTGCTTCTGACTGCAACTTATTTCCTTTAGACTCCGAAATGACATCCCTGTTTAAAATGGCGTTAACAGTTCATTTTGTAGGATCTTCCTATTGAATACCCTCAGCAGGCTTGGAGCAGGGGCCGGTACGCTTCATTCAATGTATCCCTGAAAAAGTTTCCAGAATTTTTATAGATTTTTCTTATGACAAAAAATATGATTTTAGTGCTTCAAAAAGATTGATAATCCTTTCATCTGTATTTGATAAAGAAAACCAGTGGGTCTTTGAGTACAAATGGCTTGACTGATACTGTACGACAGCCTTTTTAGCTTGGTTTGGCTGGCGTCGCCCGTCTCCGTGCTTCTGGGATTGGTGCTTACTTTATGTACATGTAAAGATTGTGAAATTTGTGAGTATTAATTTCATTGGATTTGGGAGAAATTAACTACCATATCACTCAAAGACATATTGCACCATTGTACAGTATGTATGGTTTTATTCCACATATACGTGCGCTCCCCACTCAACCTGGACACCCGAGAGAACACGTGGATTGAGAAAGCAATCTACATTTAGGTTGAAGCTGCATACCATATTTTGTCTGTATTTGAACTAGATTGATTTATTTTCACTTAATTTCATGGGCACATATGTTTGTTGCACCTTTATAGTGATTAGGCACTATATATATTCTTTCACGTGCATAATAATTTCTTATTCAAGAATAATCACTGATAAGATTTAAGCGCCACTTGGAGATAACATAATTGTTTCCTTTGTATTCAGTTGTGGCTTTCTATACTAATAATTTTGAATACTGTTTGCCATGTCCAGTTCACCATATCAACACTCCAGGATGTTTTTTTTTTTAAATCAACTATTGCTGACAACAGGGGTTTGAGTTGCTTGGAGTTTGAAGAAGGGAAAGAAACAATAATGTTAAATAGAGTTATTTTCACGATCAATAAAAAAAGCTTAAACAATTTCTTATTACTGTATATTTACGGGTATATTGTCATAAAAATACACAATTACACATTAGGGACCTTGACAAAGCGCTTGCAGCGCGAAACAGGTTGGCCCGTTTTTGCCCTCTTTTTAATGATCAAAAACAACTATTTTTGGAGTTACCCTCTCTACCTCGTTTTTGCCGTGGTGGTGTCATGCAAACTTTACCTACTTCCACAGCAGTATTTAAGATTGTAAAGCTTCTGTTGATACAAGTGTCATTAATGAATGTCATTTGAAATATGTTTTACAAAATAAGTAAACTAATTGTATCCACTTTAACTTAATAAAAAAAGTTACCAGGTTTAACAGGGCATAACTGAATATTCTAGAGTATTTTGTTTTCTTTCAAAAGCGTAGATAGCATATTTGTTGTATTCAAGGATTTTTTTTTTTTTAAATTTCACCTTGACGCATCTTTTGTCAGGATTCCTTTCAAAACTTTTTTCATTTGGTGGCTTTTATTTCAAGACTCGAATCCCTATGAGTAGCCTATTATTAAGTGTTCTAGAAGCTCTTATTGTGTTTTTATCAAAGAATTGTATCTCTTTGCAATTCATCTGTAGTCATTCTCCATGGAGGAAATCTTTCATATTAGGTTCCTTTCATCATATGATGACAACTCTTGAATACATCATTATTCAGTGATGGGTTATAAATTATAATCATTAGCTGATTTTTCTTATATAATCTGATTTATAAACTGGTTCTTTTTATCATCTTTTGATGGAAGACAAGTAAATGCAGCTGTCTATTCAGATCTTCTGATAGCAGTAATGGAAATATTAAGTAACAGAAAAGCTTGCTGAAAGACAAACATACTGTATTTGTAAGTAGTGTGGGTTATTATTATTTTACATGCAATTAAACTTGTACCCTTTTATTCATGGACTGGGTAAACATTGATAAAACCTTTATACAGGAATGTCAAGGTCCTGTTTGCTTGTACTTAAACATTGCATTTTGACATACAATCTTGGGATGAGGCTAGAATTCAATACATTTGAGAGCTTTGAAATTCCAAGCAGCTGATGGGTAAAAATCTGAATGTTAAATACATTAGGTGTATCAGAGAAACAAATACTGAAAGATTTTTCAAGGACCTAACAAGGTTCAAGAGGAAAGCCTCAAAAGCATCAATTATGTTCAGCAATCTACTGTCTTTCTAATATCACACATTCCTGCATGATCATGTGCTGACAAAAGAAAAACTAACTAACATAAATTAGCTGACAAGTTTCCCTTGACCAACTAAAAGTTATTTTACACATGTTCCAAAATAAGTGCACTTTCAAACCTCTAATCCCCAACTTGTCCCCAACCCACCACCCCCCCAATTTTTTTTTAGTAATCTAAATTTAAAAAAGAAAAAAAAAGCAAATATTTACAAGTGCATTACCAGATAGTACATTACCTGAACAATATTCATTAACTACCACTGGCTGCTTGTTACGCCGGTGCTGCCCGCAGACCAGACTCGTCCCTTATACTAAGGTGGGGACGTATATGTGCACGCACCCGCAGCAGGAGCGTGTCCAGAGTGTGGTGTTTTGACGTTGCCAGGCCAGGTGTGAATAGGTGTAGCAATACTTGCCGGTACCGGTACAGAAGAGACAAAGTCGTTGCAATTAGCCAAGGTCAGGGAGAGAGAGATCCGGGAGGTCGAGGTCCAAGCTGTAGTCGAGGGATGAGAGAAGCTGCAAGATCAAGTGGGAGCCGGGGTCCAGATCCAGAGAGGAACGTCCGCCAAGCCGGGTCGCAACCTGAATAACAAAGAGCAAAGGGAAAGCCACAATAGACATCCGTAAGCAGAGACTATGTCGAGCAATATGAGAGAGGTAATACAAGTACTATACACTGTGGCTGACCAATGGGGAGCGGGGGCAGTCCTGGAGGAACACGAGGAGCTGTGATGGATTGGTTCCTATGACAGGCAGCCAGGTGGGGAGCTTTAGGGTTGAGTAGCAGCCTGTGTGAAAGTTGGGGGCGTGGTTTCATTGCTAGTGCAGTGAATAAATTATCTTTGCCTTGCGCGCGCTCTGTAATGTCGGAGAGCGCGCGCCCAGGACAAATGGCAGCCGCCTGGGTGCGGGGTGCCTGCGTGGCAGCGGTGGCCTGTCGGGGACAACAGGGAAGTCCCAGATCCATGGGAACCTGGTGGGACAGGCGGCGAGGACGTACCACGGCAGCGGGAGCCGTAGGAGGTAAGGGGGGGGGTCACGCTGTGACTGCTGTGACCCCCGAATCCTCACAGTACCCCCCCCTTCAGGGTCGGCCTCAGGACAATCCTCCCACGGTTTGGATGGGAACTTCTTACGGAAGCGTTTGAGAAGTCCTCGTGCGTGAATGTCTTTAAGAAGTACCCACGACCTTTCTTCGTGTCCAAAGTCCTTCCAATGGACCAAGAATTGGACCTTACCCCTCGAGAGATGGGAATCTATTATAGCTTGGACCTCGTACTCTTCGTTGCCCTGTTTGATCACTGGATCTGGCTTAACAGTGTGGTCCGGAAAGAGGGGACTGGAGATGAACGGTTTAAGAAGAGATGTGTGAAAAACATTAGGAATCCTCATGCTTTGAGGTAATTGAAGATGGAAGGCCACCGGGTTTACCTGCTCCATGATTGGAAATGGGCCCAGAAACCTAGGTGCCAATTTAGGGGGCGGGGTTTTGAGGTGGATATTTCTTGTAGACAACCAAACCTTATCCCCTGGCTTGTAACTGGGTGCCGTCGGCGACGACGGTCAGCCTGGAGTTTCGAAGTCTGGGAGGACTTTTGAAGCACCGATTGTATCCTGGACCAAGAGTCCTGTAATAGTGTGATGCGTTCATCCACGGCTGGTACTCCAGCGGAGATATTGGAAATGGGCAGGCAAGCCGGATGGAATCCGTAATTAATAAAGAACGGCGTCTCACGAGTGGATTCATTCCTGGAGGAATTAAAGGCATACTCAGCCCAGGGAAGTAATTCCGACCAGTCGTCCTGCGAATCAGAGAAGAAACACCTCAAGTACTTCTCGAGAGATTGATTAACCCTCTCAGTCTGCCCATTAGATTTAGGGTTATATCCTGAAGAAAAAGAAGAAGAAATGCCCAGTCTTCTGGTGAAGGTCCTCCAGAATCTGGAAACAAATTGAGAACCGCTGTCCGAAATGATAGATGTGGGAATGCCATGAATCCGGAAAATTTCTCTGGAGAAAATATCGGCTAGGGCGGGTGAGGAGGGTAAACCTTTGAGAGGAACGAAATGTGCCATCTTGGAAAAACGGTCCACCACTACTAGAATTGTGTTCATGCCATTCGACCTAGGCAATTCGACAATAAAGTCCATGGATATGTGGGACCACGGGCGCTCCGGAATGGGTAAAGGCATAAGAAGACCATGGGGGTTTTGACGAGGTATCTTATGGCGTGCACATACCGGACAGGCCCGAGTAAATTCAAGGATGGGTTTGGCCATATTGGGTCACCAGAAGGTGCGACGGATGCGGTCCAGAGTTTTTTTGAATCCCGGATGAACGGGAAGCGTGCCCCCAATCCAGAATCTCAGGAATAAACTTGGAGTCTACGTACAAAGTACCTTCGGAACTTCGAGATCACTGGGAATGTGTTCTTGAGACTTGATCTTTTCCAGATTCTTGAAAGCAGTGACCGCGAGGATCTTTTGCTTGGCAAGGATGGACTCGGTAGTTTTCTCCAGTCTCTCTTCAGAAGAATACTGTCTGGAGAGGGCATCCGCCTTGACGTTCTTGGTGTCGGGAATGTAGGACAAAATAAAATTAAACCTAGAGAAAAATAACGACCTGCGGGCTTGGCAGGAGCCCAAGCGGCGGGCGCTCTCGATATACAAAAGATTTTTATGGTCCGTGAGAATCGTGAATGGCTCTTTAGACCGTCCAGAAGATGCCTCCATTCCTGAAGGGCCAATTTGACGGCCAAAAGTTCCCTATTGCCTACGTCATAATTCCTCTCAGCTGGAGAAAACTTCTTAGAGAAAAACCCACAAGGGTGGAGTTTCTCCCTGGGGGGGGGGGAAATCTCTGCGATAGGACTGCGCCGGCCCCGCTGTCCGAGGCGTCTACCTCCAGGATAAAAGGAAAATTGGTGTCCGGGTGTCGGAGGATGGGAGCAGAGACAAACGCTTGTTTCAAAGTTTTGAAAGCCGTGACTGTCTTAGGTGACCAGGCCAAAGTATCGGCTTCTTTTTGGGTTAGTGCTGTAATCAGAGCGATGATGGTGGAAAAATTGCGAATACATTTCCGGTAAGAGTTGGAAAACCCTAGAAACCGCTGAATGGATTTGAGGGAATCGGGTTGTGGCCAGTCCACTACGGCTTTAAGTTTCTCTGGGTCCATGGCAAATCCTTTGTTGGAAATAATATACCCAAGAAAAGAGGTGGGAGACTGGTAAAAAAGACACTTCTCCATCTTGGCAAACAAGCGGTTCTCTCGGAGGCGGGAGAGTACGAACTTCGTATGGGAGATATGATCCTGTAGATTCTTAGAAAAAATGAGAATGTCGTCCAGATAAACAACAACAAAAAGTTTAAGGACATCCCGAAAAATGTCATTGATAAAGTCCTGGAAGACCGCGGGAGCGTTGCATAGGCCGAAGGGCATCACGAGATATTCGTAGTGGCCGCTACGGGTGTTGAAGGCGGTCTTCCATTCGTCACCTTTCCGGATGCGAATGAGATTATATGCGCCGCGGAGGTCTAGCTTGGTAAACAGGTTAGCACCTTGAAGTCTGTCGAAGAGTTCAGAGATGAGTGGGAGTGGGTAACGGTTCTTCACCGTGATGCGGTTCAGTCCCCTGTAGTCAATACACGGTCTGAAAGTACCATCTTTCTTTTTAACGAAGAAGAATCCAGCCCCTGCGGGCGTAGTGGAATGCCGTATGAAGCCCCGCTTCAAGTTCTCGCAAATATATTCGACCATGGCTTCCGTCTCCGGTAGAGAAAGGGGGTAGGATTTGGATTTGGGCAAAGTGTATTCAGGTACCAAGTCAATCGGACAATCATACAATCTGCAAGGGGGTAGTAGCTCAGATTGAGTCTTGCTGAATACATCCAAAAAATCAGCGTACGGGGCGGGTAAGTCTCCCTTGGGATTGGATGTATTAACCAGCAGTTGAGGCGAAGGTACAGTTGGTGGGGATGACTCCTCTGACCTTGACCTCCAGACTATGGGATCTCGAGAGGTCCAATTGATATGCGGATTGTGCTACTGCAACCAAGGTAAGCCAAGGGTGACCGGTGTTCCAGGAGCATGGATAACATCCTAGGTCAGGGTCTCCTTGTGGGAAGAAGTAGAAAGAGTGAGAGGGCAGGTCTCCAAGGAGATGTAAGCCGGGGTGAGTGGACGGTCGTCGATCCCTTCCAAGGCTACGGGAGATTTCTTCCTAATGAGTGGGATCTGGTTCTGTTCAGAGAAGGTCTGGTCAACGAAATTTCCTCCCGTGCCGGAATCGATAAATGCAGCTGTGGAAGTGCAGAAGGTAGGACCAGAGAGGGAGACAGGAATGGTCAACTTCTTGGGAAGTTCACTTTTGGGTAGGGGACAAGGGAAGTTGGCATCCAGGGAGAGCCCCTTTGTACCCACTATGCTTGGTCGTTTCCCGGACACAGTGGGCATTCACGGACCAAATGCTCGGAAGATCCGCAGTAGTAACATAACCCACCGGCTCGGCAAAATTGTCGTATCGGTGCCCGGGGATGTTGCACTCAGAATTACATCGGTTCTGGAGCCTCCAGAGCGGGCAGCGGGTAGACGGCAGGTCCTGTGGTTGAAGAGATTCTGGGACAAGGAGCACGGAATGGCATAAATCGGGGATGCTGGCGCTGAGCGCGGTGTACCTGAAGGCGCTGATCCACTCAATTGGCTTGGGAGATGAGTTCCTCCAGAAGCCCTGGCCTGGGTTGTGAGGCGAGTTCGTCCTTCACAGAATCCGTTAAGCCCCTCCAGAAGACGGAGACTAAAGCCTCCTGGTCCCATCTTGTCTCAGCTGCTATGGTCCTGGACTCCAAGGCGTACTGGGCCATGGAACAATGTCCCTGAGAAAGCTCAAGCAAAGAGTCAGAGTCAGTTTCTTGGCATGCTGGGGTATCGAAGACCTGTCGAAAATCTCGTCTAAAGGCCACGTAATCGCGGGTGATTTCGGGACGTAGTTCCCAAATTGGGGAGGCCCATGCCAGCGCATTCTCTGTGAGTAGGCTGTACACATATGCCACTTTCTTACAACTAGTAGAATACTGCTGCGTCGCCATCTCAAACTGGATCTCGCATTGATTGAGAAAACCGCAACAGGTGTGCGGATCCCCCGCGTACGGTTTAGGTGCCGGGATCTTCGGGCTTGAGGTCGCGGCAGATACTGGTTCTGCCGACAGCGGCGGTGCGGCCACAGGTGGTGCCTGGAATGAAATGTCCTGTACCTGTTGAGTGAGGAGAGCCATTTGATCAGTTAGGGCCTGGGCTTGTTGATACATGGCCGTCATCATGGAGGCCATGTCAGTCTGGTCTGCGTCTTGTGGGCTCGACATAATGTTACGCCGGTGCTGCCTGCAGACCAGACTCGTCCCTTATACTGAGGTGGGGATGTATATGTGCACGCACCCACAGCAGAAGGAGCGTGTCTGGAGTGTGGTGTTTTGGCGTTGCCAGGCCAGGTGTGAATAGGTGTAGCAATACTTGCCGGTACCGGTACAGAAGAGACAAAGTCGTTGCCGTTAGCCAAGGTCAGGGAGAGAGAGATCCGGGAGGTCAAGGTCCAATCTGTAGTCGAGGGATGAGAGAAGCTGCAAGGTCAAGTGGGAGCCGGGGTCCAGAGCCAGAGAGGAACGTCTGCCGAGCCGGGTCACAACCTGAATAACAAAGAGCAAAGGGAAAGCCAGAATAGACGTCCGTAAGCAGAGACTATGTCGAGCAATGTGAGAGAGGTAATACAGGTACTATACACTGTGGCTGACCAATGGGGAGCGGGGGCAGTCCTGGAGGAACACGAGGAGCTGTGATGGATTGGTTCCTATGACAGGCAGCCAGGTGGGGAGCTTTAGGGTTGAGTAGCAGCCTGTGTGAAAGTTGGGGGCGTGGTTTCACTTCTAGTGCAGTGAATAAATTATCTTTGCCTTGCGCGCGCTCTGTAATGTCGGAGAGCACGCGCCCAGGACAAATGGCAGCCGCCTGGGTGCGGGGTGCCTGCGGGGCAGCGGTGGCCCGTCGGGGACGACGGGGAAGACCCAGATCCATGGGAACCTGGTGGGACAGGCGGCGAGGACGTCCCACGGCAGCGGGAGCCGTAGGAGGTAAAGGGGGGTCACGCTGCGACTGCTGTGACCCCCGAATCCTCACACTGCTCTGCCTACTACTAATAGTGTTGTTGGGTGTAACAAAGGATTCAATATTTTAATGCATAGGCTGATTGCAAGATAAAAAAATACTGCAAACTATAAATTACATTATACATCATGATCTGCAACCCCCTGTTTTAAAAGAAATACCCCACCCTGCCTGTATTATTGATCTCTTGTTTTGAAGAGCATTTTTTTTTAAATTGTGTGCTGCTAATAGTTCAACTTGTAACAGGCATATTTATATGGGGGAGGGTCATGTGACTGCTTTGATGTATAAATGTAACACTAGTTTAATGGAAATCCTTGGCAGGGTAGCATTGGCATCTAAAATGATGCATCTTAAAGTGATCATCTTTAAGTGAGAATATATAGTTAGACTAGAGGTGGACTGGGGACTGGATCTACTGCAAACTCTTCTACGCAAGGCAACAAACGGTGAGCTACTCTGACCACACTATGATCCCATGCTTGTTAGCCTGCACACTTAACAACCCCCACCCCTTTATACCTTATTTTACTGCTGCCTCTCCCAACACTGACTGCACACAACTGCCCTCTCCCCTGAACCCTCACCAACCATCACCCCTCAACCCTCACCCCCCTCAACCCTCACCCCTCTCAACCCTCTGCAAATCCTGAATAGGCCCTAGCATTGCAATGCAGCAAAACATTTTGACAAGGAAAAGGCACACCTCTGCTGGTTAGTCTGTACACACTCACTTGGCTCACAACAGCTTCATGCAACATTACCCACCTCTGTTATAATGAACCTGCAACAGTATGTATCTCAACTTAGTTTTTTCTTGTAGCCTCGTGGAAATGTTACTCTCTCTATCCACTACAAATTCCTCCATCCTGGCCCACACCCAACATCACCATACACCCTGGATTATTCAAAAGCCTTGAACTATCTGCTGAATGTTGGTGGAGAACTCTGAAAAGCAGCACACCAACCACTGCTCACTCTAATGGCAGAAATCACAAATGTACTACTTGCAAACAAATACTCAAATTTCTACTCATACTATTACTCTCTTTAGCAAGTGATATTGAACCTAACCAAGGCCCTCCCTTTTCAGGTTGGTCCCATACCACTGAGAATACCCCCTTCAAATTCCAAAAAGGTCTATCTGTCACCCATATAAATATCCAGAGCCTTCTGCCCAAACTGGATGAACTAACCGCAAGCTGCCTTATGCATATACATAGTTTAACAAATTGGTCCCAAAGGGATCAAGAAAAAGACCCTCCAATTACATGCACTCTATGATAGTGTATGGTTGATAAAGGTAAATATTAGGAGTAAATATGGCTCTCACCGGATAAGTAGGGTCTTGATAAAATCAAAAATAATACAATTTTATTACATCAAAATTCATATATGTGACAATGTGAGAAAATAATACAAAACACTTGTTTTTAAATCCCCGAAGAGGAGTAGCAGTATGGGTTTTCTTTATACCGAAAATTGGTAGGCAATTATTGTTTATATATTTTAACCTAATAGGTTAGATCCCTATACTACTGCGACATCAGCAAACAACTGTTATATCCTATTGGAATCTGGGATTAACCTTAACCTTAGTTGCAGTTCAGGATAATATTGGCACTGTATTGGTGCCAAGATCAAAATGACTCAATTGTATGTTCTTTATACCAGATAACAATACAGCTCAAATGTTAAGTTAAATACTTAATCATATGGTGTCTTATACCTTCCAATAGCGTAAAATATAACTCCTTACTTCTAGCCTATAGCATAGATATTATACAACACAAAATATTCTATTTTGACACGCAGTAGTGGTATCTCTTGTTCAGAGATGTTTAGTGCTTTTAACCCTCTGATTGTACAGTATATCTTCATGTGGAGTTGCACAGATGTATCTGAATATTTATTGTGTGTAATTATAGAGAGACTTTGTTGGTAAAGAGTCCACCGGAGCAAACATATCCCAAAATCTTAAAGGTCAGTTTCAGTTGGATGATACTGATATAGGAGTCATATGTAAAGTAGTACTTCCCCCTACAATGTCACATAATTGACTGCCTGATACAGAGGTTACTTCAAATCTCTAAATAAATCGTTAGTATCAATATAACACCATTAATATTCAATTATGACACTATATTTCACTACCTTAAAGGGTAAAGGGTCTAAAAATTTAATAGGTGACACTTCTGTGTGTATGTGGAGAATACATGTGTCTGAATATAGGTTTATGATATCTGGCTGAGTGAAGAAATTTGCTGTAATTGAGACCAATCTATACAAGCATATGTAACTGGTCTGCCACGGCGGGTCAGAGACAGAGGGGGCAAGTATACAGGCCATGTTCCCAGTAGCTGATGTCGCACTCCGATGATGTCACAGGTCATGACGCTTTACTTCATCGACGCACGTTTCGCGAGATCTACTCGCTTCTTCAGGTGGGGAGGAGTCTAAGTACAAGCCCTAGATATCAGGTATATATACTTATGAGAGGCGTGACAATAGTCTAATCGCCTATTTGGAGCTCAAAGCTTTTTAGAAGGTTATCTTGACTCTTTTGTAAGTTAGGACAGTGGTGAGGGTATTTAGGAAGGCAAATGGAACACACGATATAGATTGGGTTTTGTTGTGTGATTGTGTAGGAATGTAGTTCTACTCTATAAGACCTGCCCCTATTGGACAATGCAGGTCATTCTAATATATTCATTATTAAATAAATAAATTCCGTGGATAAACAAGGTGTGAATGTGTTCATGTCTGTACTGTAGGGAAGTGACATGACTTTATATAAAATGTGATTTAATGTATAGAAATATAAATAAATATTATAAATAAATAATGTGAATGGATATGAATCGTGACTCATGTGAAAATTGTGAAACTTGTGAAAAATTATGAAATAAATGAGGATAACGTCAGAAAACAACCACATTCTGTATATGTGTAGGATTGTGACTAATAAACTAGTTGATCTGCACTTAAATGGTCAATACAAATCGTGATGTTATTAAACTATATACCCATCCCAAAACGAACCCATTGTTGGTAAAGTGGTTGTTAGAGTTTATAAAAAGGACGAGTAGATATAACCCTCATTGAGTCCCTGTGGACTCAATGTCTGTAGCTGGAATATCCAGCAACATTCCCTCTGTAATAATCGTTTGTTCCAATTGCCTTTCCTGGGTCCAAGTGTCACATGTTCGATACCTGCAAAGCATAGTGTGTTACTATTGCCATTGGCATTGTAAGACATGTGTGGCGACTGGGGTCTCTCTTGAGTTTCTTATGTCCCCTAGATGTTCTAATATTCGTTTTTTTTAATTGTCTGTGGGTTTTTCCTACATATGCTTTTCCACAGATACAGGTTATCAAATAAATTACTCCCATTGTCTCACAATTAATAAAACTTTTTATCTTATGTGTCACTGTCTTTGTTGTATTCGTAAATGTTTTCGTTACTTTCATTGCTTTGCAGGCCTTACAACGTGAACATGGGTAGGACCCCAGGGGCTTATCCCCTAGCCAGGTTCTGGTTGGTTGTACTTGAAAGTGGCTCTATACCAAATTGTCACCAATGTTCCTTGCTCTTCTATTACCTGTGGAGGGATAATCTGAGAGAACTTTTCTTAGATCATTATCCTCCAATAGGATGTTCCAATGTTTCTGGAGGATATTTTTGATTTGTTTGGACTGATTAGAAAATGTACTTATAAATCTTTTAAATTCTTTTTGTGAAATGAGTTTCTCATCCAAACCTTTCTTCAAAATAGTACTGAGTTCTTTTATATAGATGTTTGTTGGATCAGTTTGCAATGTCTTGTAGCATTTTTGGTCTGCAAGAATGCGTTTGCATTCAAGAACATAATCCTCTTGATTCATTACCACAACATTACCTCCTTTATCCGATTTTTTAATTATGATATTTTTGTCTTTCTCCAAGTCCTTTAGTGCTAATTTTTCATAGTAAGTAAGATTTTGGTGACCCTTTTTTACCGGTAAATTCAAAATGTCTCTTGTGACCAATTTTACAAAGACATCAACATTATTACATGTGTTAGGTGGTGGTACAAAAGAAGACCTATTTTTTAGTTCTGTAAAAGGATCCTCTCCTGAAACTATTAAGGATCTCAATCTGTTCTCTCGAAAATTAAATCTATACAAATGATTCAATAGACGCACACAAATGAAGAATCGAGATACACCATATGAAGACTTTGATTCTACAGATGAGGCAATGGTTGGGATCCTTAACAGTCTACTAGAAGAAAACACACGTAATCCAGGAGAGAGACCTTTTACAGAACTAAAAAATGTATAAGCTTTATAACAGTTCTGGCATGGGCAGTTCCTCACAGACGCCCCTAGCACTTGACAGGAGCAGGACTGCTGAGTTCCATACAGATTGTCTGTGGTTTGCATTTCTTGCCTCATACTATTTATCCTGCTCCATTTGGGTTTTCTCTTGTTTACAATTATACCAATTTTCTTGGTTGTTCATTTGTACCTTAATCTAATATTTGTGTGGGGGTTGTTTAGTCTCTTATTGGGACCTGACGTTGTTGTTGTGGGTCTGGGGTACAGGGAATTACCCCTCTGTTCCATTGGAGAGAAGGGGAACGGGCCTGACGAAGGGGTGTTCCCCGAAATATTGCCCCCCTGCTGCTTCCCCACCATTGTACCCACCTGTGTGTTGTCTTGTCCCTTTACTGTATTTCTGTCCACGTACCCCATTATCCACCCCCTCCCCCCTCCCTTACTCCTCCTATTTTGCCTATTTTTATTGATTGTTTATTGCTTAATACCGTTCTTTGATGTAGGGTATGCGGTTCTGGTATTGGTTGTTTGTGTTACACATTAAATAAAACATTTTTTGTCATTATCCCGTTCATTTGTTGTATTTTCTACAGACAGTGAGTGCTGGGCTATTTTTGTTTTTATGTGGATACAGTAAGACCCTGATACACAAAGCATATCATAAAGCTCTTGTATCCAATAGATCCAGACTCTTAGCACCGAAACCACAGAGACAAACAGATACAAATATTAGATTTATAAGTACATTTTCTAATCAGTCCAAACAAATCAAAAATATCCTCCAGAAACATTGGAACATCCTATTGGAGGATAATGATCTAAGAAAAGTTATCTCAGATTATCCCTCCACAGGTTATAGAAGAGCAAGGAACATTGGTGACAATTTGGTACAGAGCCACTTTCAAGTACAACCAACCAGAACCTGGCTAGGGGATAAGCCCCTGGGGTCCTACCCATGTTCACGTTGTAAGGCCTGCAAAGCAATGAAAGTAACGAAAACATTTACGAATACAACAAAGATAGTGACACATAAGATACAAAGTTTTATTAATTGTGAGACAATGGGAGTAATGTATTTGATCACCTGTATCTGTGGAAAAGCATATGTAGGAAAAACCCACAGACAATTAAAATAAAACGAATATTAGAACATCTAGGGGACATAAGAAACTCAAGAGAGACCCCAGTCGCCACACATGTCTTACAATGCCACAATGGCAATAGTAACACACTATGCTTTGCAGGTATAGAACATGACACTTGGACCAAGGAAAGGCAATTGAACAAACGATTATTACAGAGGGAATGTCGCTGGATATTCCAGCTACAGACATTGAGTCCACAGGGACTCAATAAGGTTATATCTTCTTGTCTTTTTTTATAAACTCTAACAACCACTTTACCAACAAAGGGTTAGTTTTGGGATGGGTATATAGTTTAATAACATCACGATCTGTATTGACTATTTAAGGGCAGATCAACTAGTTTATTAGTCACAATCCTACACATATACACAATGTGGCTGTTTTCTGACATTATCCTCAATTATGTATCCAGGGTAGGAAGGGAGCGATGGTTTCAGGAACACCCCAAAAGAAAAGATAAAAAATGATGGTGCAGCAAGTTTACACAATATTGGTGTAGGTAAGTCTTGGCTCTATTGAATTGCATACTTACAACAGGTAAGTGATAAAACAGCAATGACAGGGAACAGGATTGGTGATGGTTCAGGAAGACTCCCACTCGAGTTGATATTCATCGAATACAAGGAGAGACCATAGTGTAGACCAAAAGTGGCAAGTTTATAGGTTAAAAACGTATAAGAAATGTATTTACAATATGTACATAAGTAATATTCACATAAGGGTTTACTTGAGGCAGTAGAGATGCCGGACCAGATGGTATGCTTGCGGCTTCACTTCAATGTTACCCCCGTTGGATCGCGGTGGATGGAGTCTGACGTCACGTCCGGTCAGGGACTGACGACTTCCAATTGAGCGAACCAGGAAGCGGGCAGCAAGACGGCACGGCAAACTCGGCGCCTTCAATTCTGGAGCAGCTGTACAGTTGTTGAAGGCTCTACGCATTTCGTTGTGCTAACGACAACTTCCTCAGGAGCAGACTTTGAAGTGAAGCCGCAAGCATACCATCTGGTCCGGCATCTCTACTGCCTCAAGTAAACCCTTATGTGAATATTACTTATGTACATATTGTAAGTACATTTCTTATACGTTTTTAACCTATAAACTTGCCACTTTTGGTCTACACTATGGTCTCTCCTTGTCTTCCATGAATATCAACTCGAGTGGGAGTCTTCCTGAACCATCACCAATCCTGTTCCCTGTCATTGCTGTTTTATCACTTACCTGTTGTAAGTAGGCAATTCAATAGAGCCAAGACTTACCTAAACCAATATTGTGTAAACTTGCTGCACCATCATTTTTTATCTTTTCTTTTGGGGTGTTCCTGAAACCATCGCTCCCTTCCTACCCTGGATACCAAATTGTCAATAAGGGAATCTGTACACATTCCCTGTGAAGGTTGAGAATCATTTTCGTTTCACCTTACAATCCACTATATATATATATTGTTCACGATATTTTTCACTATCACTGTTGTTCAGCGCCGTTCTAAGTCACTTGGCTTCACTATGTTATCCTCAATTATTCCATAATTTTTCACAAGTTTCACAATTTTCACATTGTTTTTCACGAGTCACGATTCATATCCATTCACATTATTTATTTATAATATTTATTTATATTTCTATACATTAAATCACATTTTATATAAAGTCATGTCACTTCCCTACAGTACAGACATTAACACATTCACACCTTGTTTATCCACGGAATTTATTTATTTAATAATGAATATATTAGAATGACCTGCATTGTCCAATAGGGGCAGGTCTTATAGAGTAGAACTACATTCCTACACAATCACACAACAAACCCCAATCTATATCGTGTGTTCCATTTGCCTTCCTAAATACCCTCACCACTGTCCTAACTTACAAAAGAGTCAAGATAACCTTCTAACAAGCCTTGAACTTGTAAATATATGCCATTGTTTACATCCATTTTGGTCCGTTTTTCAGAGCATCTGATTGGCTCTGATCCCGTTTTTCAGAGCATCTGATTGGCTCTGACTCAGCTTTTCTAAATAGTCGATTAGACGAAAGGTCCCCTCCTCCTAAGAGTATTCACCTGATACTAGGGCTTGTACTTAGACTCCTCCCACTAAGAAGCGAGTAGATCTCGCGAAACATGCGTGATGAAGTGAGCGTCATGACCTGTGACGTCATCGGAGTGCGACATCACTACGGGAGCACAGTCCCTACTTGCCCCCTCTGTCTCTGACTCGCCTGTGGCAGACCAGTTTCATATGCTTGTATATAGTTGGTCTCAATTAACAAGCAAACTTCTTCTCTCAGCCAGATATCATACACCTATATTCAGACACATGTATACTCCACATACAAACACAAGGAGGGGAAAAGGGGAAGTGGAGGGGGAAGGAATACCCTCGCTACTGCTTGCTGGATGTGGCTATGTGGAGGTGCTACTATCAGGGGTAATGTCAAATAGAAAAAAACAGAGAGAGGTAGAACCCCAAGGAGAGCACTCTACCAATGTGTAGCCAAAATGTATCAGAACCTAGTAAGGTGGGTGAGTAATGAATTAATTAAAACCAGAAACTTTAATTGAGTCTTAACTCTAAATATAAAATAATATGGGGAACACTATAGGTCAAGTAATATACTAATGATAGCCAGTGTACAGTGAATTAATATTA
Organism: Ascaphus truei; assembly: GCA_036426205.1. Classification (NCBI taxonomy): domain Eukaryota; kingdom Metazoa; phylum Chordata; class Amphibia; order Anura; family Ascaphidae; genus Ascaphus; species Ascaphus truei. Next base: position 20,402 of record WSYH01005171.1, on the reverse strand, counting down.
AAAATGAGCAAAGCAGACCACAATAAACTCTGTACTGTAAACCTAGAGTCTGGGATATGGCCGCACGATAACACTAGTGGTGTAGAGTAGATCCAAAGGATGGTTATAGGTCAAAACAGGTAACGGTAAGTGTCTAGTTTGTACTATGTCGTATGGCATAAATCAGCATGTCGATATCAACGCTGACTGTAGCAGTATACAGGTATAGCTGGTTACTTGTACAGGTTAGTGGTATTGTACCTATATCAGTAACACAGCACACAGAGTCAGTTATCTATGTAAATAATGCCAAAAGCCGTGCCTGTTGGTGGTGGATCTCTATGTACAAAAGCCACTTGATGTTAGTATGGTGCGTGAGTATTGTACACACAAGTTAGTGGTATTGTACCTATATCGCTAGCACAGCCCACAGAGTCAGTTATCTGTGTAAACAATGCCAAAAAGCCGTGCCTGTTTATGGTGGTTCTCTGTAAGTATAAGCCACCTGGTGTTAGTGCGGTGCGTGAGTGTTGTACACACACATACACGTAGCAGTATACAGGTATAGCTGGTTACTTGTACAGGTTGGTGGTGTTGTACCTATATCAGTAACACAGCACACAGAGTCAGTTTATCTGTGTAATTAATGCCACAAGCCATGCCTGTTGGTGGTGGATCTCTATGTACAAAAAACCACTGATGTTAGTATGGTGCGTGAGTATTGTACACACAAGTTAGTGGTATTGTGCCTATATCGGTAACACAGCCCACAGAGTCAGTTATCTGTGTAAACAATGCCAAAAGCCGTGCCTGTTCATGGTGGTTCTCTATATGTATAAGCCACTTGGTGTTAATGCGGTGCGTGAGTGTTGTACACACACATACACACCATATCAGTGTCAGTATTAATCTAAAACAGTGCACAAGTAGTGCCTGTTAACATGAATTGTGGTAGATTCGCGAAATTCATACACTCACACACGTCAGAGAATATATTGACTGAATCAGTATTAATCTAAAACAGTGCACAAGTAGTGCCTGTTAACATGGAGTGGAATCACGCAATGCTTTGCTCATAACACACCAGACATACCTCCTATGTGGGGGGCTGGGCGCCTTTGGCAGCATGCCAGGAGCTCTCTAGTATCAGCCTCGGTGCATCTGGTGATAGCTAAAAGTTAAGTTGATACCATCGGTAGCACAGCCATGCAGCTGAAGCTACTGGGTGCAGGAGGCGCTCCGACCGCCAGCGCATATCCCGCCCCTTTGACGCGATGACGTCATAACCTGCCGACGTATGTGCCGTATGTTTCACTCGTACTGCTTTCTCAAGGCTGGGCTTGAGCATCTGATTGGCTCTGACTCAGCTTTTCTAAATAGTCATTAGACTAAGGTCACGCCTCTCATAAGTATTATACCTGATATCTAGGGCTTGTACTTAGACTCCTCCCCACCTGAAGAAGCGAGTAGATCTCGCGAAACATGCGTCGATGAAGTAGAGCGTCATGACCTGTGACGTCATCGGAGTGCGACATCAGCTACTGGGAACACAGCCTGTATACTTGCCCCCTCTGTCTCTGACTCGCCGTGGCAGACCAGTTTCATATGCTTGTATAGATTGGTCTCAATTACAGCAAACTTCTTCTCTCAGCCAGATATCATACACCTATATTCAGACACATGTATACTCCACATACACACAGAAGTGTCACCTATTAAATGTTTAGACACTTTACCCTTTAAGGTAGTGAAATATAGTGTCATAATTGAATATTAATGGTATATTATTGATACTAACGATTATTTAGAGATTTGAAGTAACCTCTGTATCAGGCAGTCAATTATGTGACATTGTAGGGGGAAGTACTACTATACATATGACTCTTATATCAGTATCATCCAACTGAAATCTGACCTTTAAGATTTTGGGATATGTTTGCTTCGGTGGACTCTTATTACCACAAAAGTCTCTCCAATAATTACACACAATAAATATTCAGATACATCTGTGCAACTCTCCACATGAAGATATACTGACAATCAAGGGTTAAATGCACTAAACACTCTTAAACAAGAGATACCACTAACTGGTGTCAAAAGAATATTTTGTGTGTGTATAATATCTATGCTATGAGCTGAGAAGTAAGGAGTCATACTTTAGCTATTGAAAGCTATAAGACACATATGATTAAGTATTTAACTTAACATTTGAGCTGTATTGTTATCTGGTATAAAGAACATACTGTACAATTGAGTCATTTTGATCTGTGGCACCAATACAGTGCCAATATTATCCTGAACTGCAACTACGGTTAAGGTTTGAACCCAATTCCAATAGGTATAAACAGTTGTTGCTGATGAGTCGCAGTGTTTTGGGATCTAACCTATTAGTTAAAATATATAAACAATAATTGCCTACCATTTAGAGATTTGAAGTAACCTCGGTATCAGGCAGTCAATTAGTGACATTGTAGGGGGAAGTATACTATACATATGACTCTTAATCAGTATCAATCCAACTGAAATCTGACTTTTAAAGATTTGGGATATGTTTGCTTCCGTTGGAGCTCTTTACCAACAAGTCTTCTATACTTAAACACAATAGTATTCAGATACATCTTTGCAACTCCACATGAAGATATCACTGTACATCAGAGGTTAAATGCACTAAACACTCTAAACAAGAGATACCCTACTGTTTTGTCAAAACAGAATATTTTGTGTTGTATATATCTATGTTAAGGCTAGAAGTAAGAGTCATACTTTACGCTATTGGAAGCTTTAAGACGCCATATGATTAGGGGCCTCATGCAGTAATGATGAACACACATATTATAACCGTATAATTTCATACTGTATTCCCGTTTGGAGTTCACAACTTGGATATTTTTTATTTAACACTTTGCACTTCATCAAGTCACGTGACATCATCACATAGGTATTTAAAGGAGGGCAATTACCACCTGCGCAATGACAGCTACAGACCTGAAGATGATAGATTTTCATGAGAGCTGAGGAGGAATTCCTATTGGTGAGAGGATAGCTGAGGGACAAGGATGTCACAGGGCAATAAAGGGACAGGACACGGAGTGGAGAGTGGAGAGGCAAGGAGATGCAATGAGAGGAGAAGAGAGAGGAGAGAAGTTGTGCCTCGTCTACGTTTGTACAGGGAGAGAACCATGTTAGATGGATGAGTGAGGAGGAGATCATAAGTCGGTAATCGTTTGAGTTCACACAAATCCTATCACTTTAGGAAAGATACGGGAGATTTTAGATTTTAAAACAGTAGAGGTCGTGCAGTCCCTGCCTTATTAAAATGCTGTGCTCATATCATTATCTTGCTTCCGCGTCATTCCAGACAACTGTGCTCATAGTGGACGGGGTCTCGCCAATCTACATTCTTCTGCGGCCTTTACCCAGTTTCTATGTGGCAGATGATAGACACGCTAGGAATTAATCATTTTCCTACAGAGCAACACAGAGTGGCGCTGGAAGTGAGGAATGGTTTTATACCAATCCGGGTAACCATGTGAGATGGGTGTACAGATTGCACCCATGTTGTCTGATCCCCACTAGTCGAGTGAGACACCTTACCAACGCAATCGTAAGCATACCATTCCTGAATGTACATGTGGTATGCGATGCCACGATGAAGAGTTATGGATGTAGTAGCCAGATCTTCCCTGGTTCCAGCCACGGATTCCTCTATCTTGAGAAACTCATCAGTTTCCATGCTTTTTTAAACAAGGCTATTTTGGATTGGGACCTGTGGCTGTGGGTGTGTACATATTTTGAAGTGTTAAAAACCAGTCAAGTGTATGTTGCAATGTCGTAGTTAATGTTTACACATTCTATAATGTTATTGAATGTTTGTGCATTCGCTTCATTATAGGGACATCAGGATACGGAATTAGGCCTTGGCTTTTGACACCTAGGTTCTAATCCTCAATCTGAAGTCAGAGGAACGTTTATAATTTAGCACACATATTTACAAGATCGGTCATTGAGCGGACATTGGCCTTCTTAAAAACAAGATTAGGTGTTTAGTAGCGAACTGGTGGGCGACTTCAATATAAGCCTGCTAAATGTGTCAGATATGTGCAATGGCTTGCTGTCATTTAGCACAATCTGCACTACGCCATAATTGGAAAGCACATACGTCAGGGATTGAGGGAGGAGCATCACGTACTTTAGCAGCTGACAGTGAGCAAACAGCCTGTGTCTGGAGACACGTCGTAAGTGTATAACGACATCTTTTTCATGTAACAACTACCTATATGTTCAATACTACACTAGATGTATTAATTCATTTGACTGATAAATACATTGTCCAAATACCATCACTTAGGAACACAGTGATATGGTTCTCATCCACCTTTATGTTCGTGCTGTGGTGACATTGCATGTGGCAACCGGGTATGTTCATTCATCAACAGGTTTTAATTCTATCCTTCTTACCACTAAAAGGTGTTGTGTACGTGAGGGAATAATGTACAAAATCTATATTTTTCTGTACATTCAATTTTTGGTTATGGATAAACAAGAAACCTACTATTGATAGCCAATAGCTAGTCAATATGGTACAATACAAAGTTCATTTGGAGTATGACATGTGTGTCCATGATTGTGTGTTAGCCTTTGTGATTTGAGATCACTTTTGACGTATATATGTGGTTTAATATCACATGAAAAGTGTCACTTCTGTGTGTTGCTTACCTTAATTAACATGTCATTACAATGATTTATATTCATTGATTTTTCTTTTTCATGTATATAACTCCAGGACTGCTCATGGTATTTATTTGAATTCACATCTGCTAAAATATGTCAAACCTCGTAACAGGTTGTTTAGAGGATGTTTAATAAGACGTAATGAACGTTGTCACAATTGAAATATGTCCTTTGTAATTGGTCCGTGTGTTTATCTAAACTTTGGTTATTGTACAGTGTGTTGAAAAATCATTATCTACATTACATACTTTCATTATTAAAACTTAACAACATCCATTCATGCCATGAGCGATGTAACACTCAATGCATGTTTGTATGAAATGACCCAAATGTGGTAAACATCATTAACATTGCAATGTATGTCATTATTTATTCTCCTCGTGCATCTTCATGTTCATTAATACAGTTGTCACATGTGTTGTTTATAATGAAAGATGTGTGTTGATTTGACGTACATGTGACATTTGGCAAAATGTTACACCATTCCAAAGTATTGTCCTTTGTATTCACATTTTTGTAGTGAATTATTCACACAATAAATGTTTTCCTAAGAAAAATTTATTTCATTCACGTTACTTATTACTAATGATCATGATCCTTTATATAACAACTGTCAACATATGAACATAATGAAGTATACATTTAGATACGCACACTTTAATCAACTAGTGTGTTTTTTTATTGTGTGATGCATGTAGTTTCTACCGTGAAATAATATTAACCTCATAATAATGTATTTGTTCTCATCGGCGTCACTTAGCGTATTGTGTTTAACGTTTAATAATAACACTAAACTATAGTTATCGGTGAATGAAATTTACACACAAATGTTCATGGTTTAATGATCTGTACATAACATTCATAAGCTCATGCATGTTAGTTAGCACTACAACCTAGGTGTATAATATAACATTGACACGACAAAAAAAGTTTCTATCACCTCCTCTATGTTATTGTGTACGTTCAGATACAATGTCTACGATTTTGTGTAGCTCATTTACATCTTTGACACGTCACAACGTGAGATTAAATATATAGTAGATTAATGTTTTTTCTGAGTGATATGTGGTTGCATATATCACATGACAATACATATAATGTTAGTATGAAAATAAAAATTATCAATATAAGTTCTGAACTTTATTATCTCTTAGCACATCATTATGTAATGGAAGTGTCCTATTAAATATTTGCACAATAGGATAAGATTAGGTAGTGATTCGTAATCCCTCGGCACCATCATTGCAAGCATTGTTACATATTTATTATACTTTGGCTTGTTTACATCTAGGCGCACACATCATCTAATATACACGCTTTGGGCCATCTGACATACAACATTGGGTCCATGTATTCATCCTCAGACATCTGTTGAAATTACAGCAAACACATAATGTTCAGTTGCACACATTTATCTATGTTGGTCCGCAGACAACGCTTAAACACGATCTCTATAGATTGGATCTTCACGCCAGAAGATAACTAGTATTTGTTTTAAACTGCAAGGATCAACTAAGATATAACAGAACATTGGTAATGATTTCAAATGCCGGTGTTCGCATATACCTACTGAGTTGTTTGTTCCGGTGCCCTGCATACAACATAATGTGCGCGGCACGGCACACGTCTTTTGTGCGCGCACGTCACGAATGTCTGGACTAAGTCGTAGCGCATTGCGCAAAACGATGTGTACGCTGGTGCCGTTCTTATACCTGTCCTCATGGTGCTGCGAGCAGTACGCTATCATGGCATGAAAGTTATGATATGGAGCAAAACAAAATTCACTTCTCACAACGTACCTATCTAAACTTCTAAACTGACGTGGTGCCCATGGCCAAAGCGGACATCAGCCCCTGAGCGAAAAAATATGACTGTGACGTCCATGTGTAAGGCACCATGACAAATGCAACGCAAACACACACCCACCATCCCACCTGAATGACTATGGCCTCCAGCGCTGTGCAACGCCCGCCCGGCCCCAGACGCGTGCGCATGACACACTTGCAAACTGAATGTAACAATAAGCTACGGGCAAAAATAACGGGCCACAACTCCAAACTGTTTACACGTGTGCGCAATGTTGGATTGGCAGGGGGGGGGGCTTGCATCGGTACCATTTTTAAGGAAGCCTTGGGAGCTGTGACCACTTTCCCTAGCGTCACCATGTTGGCGACACATTGTTTATGTACTGATGTTGAATGCTAACAATGAGGTGTTGTGTGTTACCATTTTAGGGGGTAACTTTAGAAAGATCGTTTACAATCGTAATAATGAATGATTTAAAGGACTCCATCCCCAATGTGTACTCATAGTTCGTCATGTAGTCTATTGTTATAGAAATAATCTTATTTGTGAACGCGTACCATATAAGGCTGTCTGCAAGTTACCTGTAGTCCACTCCAATTGGCTAAGCAATGGTGTAATAAATACAGACTATGTTATAAATTTTTTGACATATATAGATTTTGAGTCGAACGGCATAACGCAGTATTTTATTTTACATGATTGTAGAAGTCAAAACGCTGTTCTGCCTTGCAGTCAAAATTCGCATCCAGAATGTGCACACACACCTAATCACACACGCATGGTTGAGCAAAAACCGTTTTTGATCCTGAATTCAGACACAGCTCTGTGAGGCCGTCATATGGATCAGCAGTGTGTATCTTGAAACTGCAGAACGTCCGGAGGGTACGTAAAGTTTGTTGGTTGTTTTTCACCCTCCCCATTCGTAATTGGCCCTATTAGTTTTGAGACATATCATACAGTTATGGCATCTTGGCCATTCGTCTTGATGGATGGACGTGCACGGTATATCAGACAGACGCGACAAGTCTGTGAGGCTTCAATGTAAACTGGTATTAGGCAAAAATATGCGACTGTATTATCAGGAAGATATGTTCGCTGTTCCCTGTAAGTTTAATGATAAAGCACATGCCATCATCCGTCTCTCATTGACCTTGACGATGAGGGAACACGCATCAAGACGCTTCAGTTGCAGATAAAGTGAAGTGCATACAGAAGTTTAAATTTTCTGTTCTTTGATTCAGGCGTTTTCTGTCTTTGTCGTATAGATATTTTGTTTTTGATCTAAGAGGCATGATTTACAGGACCCACGGTAGCTCTTTTTTGGGTTTTTCCTTTCTCGGCGTTTGACTCGATTGGCCTTTCATAAATCATGACATTTGTATATTTTAGGTGGATGCTGTCAAGTGGAAGCTCCTGCCATGTCTTTCTCTCTTCCAGTGTACAGTGTCTACGTTGGAACGTCATAAGGGTGTCTCGTGGAATGTTGACTGTTCATGTTATCTCCTTTGCGTTTCCCAAGGTTATAATAACAACCGATCTTTATAAGCCTAGTTTTTTCTTTCATCCCAATAAATTTGTTACAGTAATTGGATGAGTTCTTTGTGTAAGATATACCCTCTTTTACCAGGAATCGAAACTTAGTTCTGCCAACTAAGGCAATCACTGTAATGTGAAACACAGAACTGTTTAACTCTTTTGCAACACCGATAACAATGTGTGTGAAATCATCACAGTGCTATGAATAACACCAATTTCTACATACACCTACGTAGCTTACAATTAACCATACATACACTCTCTCTTTCTCTCTCTTTTCTCTCCCAGCGTCTTCCCTCTCCTCTTTCTCTCTCGTCTCTCTCTCTCCGTCGCCTCTCTCTCTCTCTCTCGATTCTCGGCCTCATCGTCTCTCTCCTCTCTCTCTCTCACTCTCTCTCTCTCTCCTCTCTATTATCTATATATATTATATATATATTATATAATATATAAATATATAATACATATAATATATATATATATACCACATCTGTATGCTATGTGTATATATAGTATATATATATAGTATATATATATATATAATATAATATATAATAAAACCACAAAAAGTGTGGCGCCAAAAAATAATATTGTCATAACGTGTGATGTAAAAAAAATTAATATAACTATATTAAGGATGAAGAATTGTGTAAGTGAATAATATATAAAAATATTAATATATCTCTCTTTAAACTAATGTGAGCTTAGGGCATCTATTAACACAAACCAGTAAATAGTAACAAACAGTGCATAAACGTGCTAGCGAAAAAGAAAAAAGAAAAACCCAAAAATTCCCCCTCAAAAAACTCCAACCAGTCTTCCATAATTAGTCCCATGAGGCTAGGTTTCTGATGTTGAAAGGGGTCTTTAGGCTGCTCTCTCCTTCAAACATGGGGTAACCTACCTCCACAGTATCTATGACAGAAAAAGAGAGAGAGCGCACCCCCAACTAGCATCCTGTATAAAATTTATTAAAACAAGTAAGGGAGGGGGGGTGGTGGGGGGTAGGAATACGCACTCACAATATGCAATAGTTAAAAGGCAATTTGGTGTTATAGTCACCGACCAGGCCGTCTGATATGCAACACGTCTCCGTGGACCCTTCAGCCAGGGATTGGCCAGAACACAACCGACCACCAGGGACCAAGATGTTGAAAGGCTCCTTCGCTGTACTGTATAGAGTCCAAACTGCTTGAACTCCAAAAGTCTTCGCACTTCCAATGGCCGCCAATCGATTCCGCGCTTGGTGTAGGCTGCTGCGCGGCGCGGCGTCCTCGTGATTTACGTATCGCGCTCGCTTCATACCCATACGCGTTTCGTCACCTGACCGGTAACTTTCGCTCAAAGTGCTGATGTCCAAAGGGAATCAAGTCCCTGCCTTATATCCAGTCCGTTGCCATGCAACCCGTGAATCGTGTGATATAATAAAACCTAGGTGGTATTAAAATACAAGCTGATACATACATAGATTCTAAATTATCATGGGAACTGAGTTTTCCGAAGTGGGCTGATAGGACTACTACCGCTTAAGGAATGACATAAATAATTATCCAAACTGGGTGCGGATCACCAAAACACCACATAATAACCATAATAACATAGTATGGGAACATAAAGGATATCATGACTAATTTTTAACACTAACAATAAAATTCAAACATTGACACCATAATAATTCATCATCTTATACTGAATGTATATTTCCAACCTATTCTCAAACTGTATTTATGGTTTCCCATTATCATAAAATCCCTATGATCAATATTTTAACATGTATGCTAAATTTATTTTCACACTCTCCTAAGGTGTGGTATAACTATAATCATAATATGCACTATATGATCACATATACAAAAGCAAAATTGCATTGATTAAAACAATGAATCAGATATGACGATATCTTAATCATAACAAACGAAATACCACATAAATCCAATTTCCATCTCCATATATACATAGGAATGATGTCAAAACCCATAATCTATCCGCCATAACTGTATATGAGGAAAATAGAGAAAAATAATATTGTATATTAAAATTATATATTCCCTTTTGTTAATAGATATATCTCTGTATGCAATCCCCTTAATCATCTCGTGTATCCTAAAAAACAACAAACAGATTATAATTTGTTCCTAGAAGTATTTTCAATTTATTACATTTTGTTCCATCAGATATTATAGGATATAAGAAATTAGGATAACTAATTGCCACAGAAGACAGGACAATGACATAATATCACAAGAATACCGCCTGTACCACAGTACAATGGGTTAATAGAGATGACAGAGAGGAAGGGCAAGGTATGGATTATAATATATTGAATTATTATAGTGGAATAGGAACTCCTACAAATAAGGATTTTCTCACATAGACAATAATAAATTTAACATTATTATATTTGGTCTGTTCCAAAAACCAAATTAAAAATAAAAATAAATAATGAAATTGAAATAAAGAATGGAAATATGAATTAACACACTACTCACAGAGTGTGTAGGGGAGTGAATGCAAGAATCCATGTGAATAAAGGACGAGGTGTATAAAAACAAATGAAAGGAAATAGGAGTGGATGGGAAGGAGAACCGGTTCAGGGTATATGGGCTGAGGAAGAAGGGAGGGAAAGTTAAACTATTGAGGAGTGTGGGAAAAAAGGAGGACCGCAGGTGAACCACCACTAGGTTCCTTTGAGGAGAGCGAGGAGAGTCCAATAGTCAGGAGATCAACCAGGTACTAATCATCCAGACACTCAAATGTGAGTCCAACCAGGGTTAAGAGTCCCCACTGGGATCGCACTAAGTCTCCTGTCTCACAATATCTTGAACCGATCGCCCCCCAGACAGCCCAGGGAGAGATGAATTCCAGGCCATTATTGAACAAATCCAGTTTGGTCCTGGTTGTGCTATATTTATAGTGCGGAATATGCTGTTTGTGTAGTCCCTTGATGACACTCCTTCTTGCTCATAGGAAACGATGCACTAGGGATCTGTGGTGCGCACCCACATACGAGACCGCAACCCACCTGATGCAGTAACACGACAATAATTAACTGAGACAATTTAATGTGATTCTACCTTATAGATAGTATCATCTGTGGGGAGCTTAATCGGACCGGCTTTCAAGTGCCTACCAGGTGAGCCCTTCCTCGTTCACATTCTGATTTCCTAAGGGCCTTTTTGAAGTTGTTATATCAGAGTTATTTGCTGTGTCTTTAATTTAAGGTGGAGCATAATACTTCATGCTTCGGCCTTCTGTAGACAATTGATGCATGATCACCAAAGGATGCCTTCAAATGTGGATCACAATCTGGAACTCCCCATGTGATTACTCATAAATTTTTTGAATTAGCTTTCATGAGACTGATATGATGGTGTGATAACTTACACTAGATGTAGCAGTTCGTCTCTAATCACTGGTGAGTTTATAGCTCATCATCGTGAAGTGACCTTCTATTATATAGATGTTTTTAACATAGTTTAATCATCCCTAGGGCTGACTTTCTTAAAGGACTCATTAATTAGTTGGTTATCATACACCCTTCTGTTGACTTTTACAACACTAAGTTTCCTACTGCTGAACACAAAATCCTATCTCTTGACAGTTTCTCCTGATTCGATAACTGTCCAAGAGAATTATGGTGTAGTCCACTGTTTTGTTATGGTTGCTGGATTCTGCATGTCTATGGTTGACTGAGACTTCTTTAAACATGGTGATAGCTGTAATAATCTTAAATATAATCATCAAAAAATGTAGTATAGAATCCAAAAAGACTATAGAAGTGGCATCTATATTAAATGTGAATTTTAATCCAAGAGTTTTACATCAAAATGATTTAAGAATCATCCTGTATTCTGCCTCCTCTCCGTCCCATATAAAAATCATAATCATCTATGAACGGCCATAGTAACACAGGCCCCGCTCCAAGTTGTAAGTCATTTGCACACAAATCTCTCTCTCCTCCCAAACCATGAAGAGATTTTGCGTAGCAGGGAGCGAACCGCCGTGCCCATGTCCTGTTCCACATTTGTCAGATGATCATCTCTTCACACAAAAAATACTTGTGATTTAAAGGATTTAACACCTCCAAATAAATACAACTTGTGTTTATAGGCTTGCCAACAAGTCCTTCTCAAGCCCACTAAGTTTTAATGCTTCAATACACCTGGCATGGTCCAATACAGGTATACAAGAGGCCACATCAACATGTGGCCCATACAGAGGTGGACTTCCATTTAATTGCCAGAGGTGGCCCTCGATACTGGAGCGTGTCCCTAAATGTGACCTCAGTTTAATAACAAAGGTTGAAGATTGTCATCCACTACTGTGACAGGCTCGCGTCATCGACTCCACCCCGGACACAGGGGCTGCCATGTGGGTTTTCAAGGACTTGTCAGGACTTGTGCACTTTCGGTAAACTATAAAAATAGGTGGGCTGGATTGTGGATTAAATAAGAAAAACCTTACTCTGTTTTAGAGAGATCTATCCATAGTGAGTGCTGAAAAAAGAAGCTCTTTGAGACTGTCCTGTACCCTATGACTGGTCATTATGGATATTAATCTCTAAACAGAGTTTAGTTTTTATTAATCCACATCCACGCACACCTATTTTTTATCATTTACCGAAAGTGCCAAGTCCTTGACAAACCCCCCTGCAGTCCCTCTGTGTCCCGGGCTTGCTCTGACTTCGAAGCTGTCCAGTATGTGGATTACTCAATCTTCAAGCCTTTCTTTATTAACTGACGGTCACATATTAGGGACACGCTCCCATGTCAATACGAGGCCACCTCTGCATTAAATGGAAAGTCCACCTAATTTTATGGGCCACATTTGGTGGCCTCTTTGTATCCGGTAAATTGACCATGCCAGGGATAGTGAGCATTAACTTATGGCTTGACAAGTGACCTTGTGCTGCCTATAAACCCAGGTTATTTAATTTGGAGTGTGGTAATTCATTTTAAATCAATTATTTTTTGTTAATAGATGTATCATCTACACTCTGTTGAACGTGCTATGGCACGGGTTCGCTCTCGAGCCCTCAAATCTCTCATGGGTTTTTGGTCTGGAGGAGAGATTTGTGTGGCAAACTTACAATTGGAGCGGCCTCGTGTACTATGGCCGTCATAGATGTCTGATTTTTTATATGGGGCGAGACGATAGCAGAACTACAGATATTCCTTAATCATTTTGATGAAAACTCTTTACATTAAATTCACCTTCTAATAACAGATTCCCTTCTACTTCCTTTTTGGATGTACACATTACTCACATTTGATGATAATTTAGATTTATTACAGCTACACTTTAAAGAAGTCTCCGTCAACATTATGTACATGCAATCCAGCAACCATCACAAACATGGCTCGACAAATTCCCTGGACGTTCATCGAATCAGAGAAAACTGTCCAACGATATCCGATTTTGTTCAGCATTCAGAGACCTTAGTTTAAAATTCAAACAGAAGTGTATGATACCCAACCTAATTACTGAGTTCCTTTAAGAAAGTCAGCTCCATGGATAGCTTTCACTATGTCTAAAACACTATAATAGACAGGTCACTTCACGTCTCAGCTATAAACTCACCAGTGGATGAGAGACGACAACTGCACATCTAGTATAAGGTTTATCACCACCTACAATCGTCCTCATAAAGCAATTCAAAAATTATGAAGTAATCACTGTGAATTCTCACATGTGATCCCATTTGAAGGCATCTTTCCGATCATGCATCATTGTCTACAGGAAGGCCAGAAGCATGAAATAGTATTATAGCTCCATCTAAACAAACAAACACAAATAACTCTGATAAACAACTTCAAAAGCCCCTTAGGAAATCATATAATGTGAACGATGCAGGTGCATCACCTCCTGGCACTGCAAAGCCCGCGTCCGAATTCAGCCTCCACCAGAGATACATCTATCAGGTTAGGAATCACTATAAATTCGTTCAGTTCATTTGTAATATGTACGGCAAGCAGTGTGGGTGCGTCTAACGTTAATGTGGGGCGCACACCAGATCCCTCTGCACTCGTTTCCTAATAGAACAGAAGGAGTGTCATTCAAGGACTAAACACAAACAGCATGTCCCGACACCTACTAAAATCTAGACACAACCAGGAGCCAAAATGTATGTCAATCAGGGGCCTGGAATTCATCTCTCCCTGTGCGCTGGGGGTCGAATCGGTACAAGATCTTGTGCAGACAGTAGAACTTAATTGGAATCCACCAGTTGGGGACTCTTACCCCTTGTGGACTCAATCAGTGTCTGGATGCTAGTACCTGTTCTGATTCCTTAACCTCTGGCTACGCTCCTCGCTCTCCTCAAAGGAACCTATTGATGGTGTCCTACCTGCGGTCCTCTTTTTTCCACACTCCTCAATAGTTTACTTCACCTCCCTTCCTTCCATACCATATACCCTCCGCCCGATTTCTCCTTCCCATCCACTCCCTTTCTTCATTTTTTATTTATAATACCCGTCCTTTTATTCCCATTATTCTTCAGTCACTCCCTACAATATGTGGACATAGGTGCTTTATATCATATTTCCCCATTCTTTAATTTCAATTTCATATTCTATTTTTAATTTTTAATTTACTTGTTTTCCAACCACACATATAATAAGTAAATTTTTATTTAATTTTTTGTCCTATGTAAAAAATTCTTTATTGTAGGATCTTCCTATTCAACTATATATACATTTCAATAATACTTATAATCCATACTGCCCTTCCTCTCTTCATCTCTCTATTAACCCATTGTAGTGTAACAAAAAAGCAGGGGTATTATGTGACTTTTAATGTCATTTCTTTCCCTGTCTCTTTGAATTAGTTATCCCCTTTCTACATATCCTATAATATCTGAGGCACCAATGTAAATAAATTGAATACTTAGGAACATATAATCTAGGTTTTATTTTTAGAATACAATATATAAAGGGGATTAACAAGATATATCACAATCTATTCACCCAAAAGGTATATATAATTTTATTAATATACACAAAATGTTTTCTCTATTTTTCTCTAATAATCATTTTTATGCTTATATGAATTAATGAGGTATATTAATCGCTTCTCTATGTATAACAAAAACAATGGATAAATTGGATTTATGGGTAATTTCGTTCTACGTTATGATTACATCTGTCTACATCTGATTCATTGGTTTTAAAATCAATGCAATTTTGCTTTTATATGTTGATCATTATCGCAATGTCATGCATACTAGCTTATACCCCAACCTCATTGATAGTGTTGGAAAAATAAATTACATACATTTGTAAAATATTGATCATATGGATTTCCTAATGGGAAACCATTCAATACAGTTTGAGAATAATGTTGGGAATTAACATTGCATATAATGATTGATGATTTATATGGTGTCAAAAATGTCTTGAATTTTATTGTTAGTGTAAAATATGTCCATTATATCCTTTCGTTCCCATACTATTGTTCATTATTGTTTATTATTTGTTTTGATCGCACTTTGTAATTATTTTTATGTTCATATCCTTAAGTGTTTATTCTATCAGCTTAGAAAACTAGTCCCCATTTATAACAGCATATATGTTCTGTATCAGCTTCATTTATACCACTCGAGTTTTATTAATCACCCGACAATGGTTTGGCCTGGCAACAGCGCCGGCTATTTAAGGGCAGGACTTTTGATCCTTTTGACATACAGCCCTTTGAGAAAGTTACCGTCAAGGCTGGGGGTTTTTGACGAAACGCGCGTTAGGGTAGCTGAGAACGCGATTACGTCATCACGACGACGCCGCGCACGGCAAGCAGCCTCCCAAGCGCGGGAATATACGATTGGCGGACCAATATGGAAGTGCGAGCTGTAGTTTTGGACTGCTAACAGACAGCGAACTGAGCCTTCAACATCTGGTCCCTGGTGACGTGTCTGGCAGCCTGATGAGTCCACGGAGAACGTGTTTGCAGGACACCGAACCGGATGGTGGTGATATAAATCACAAATTGCCTTTTAACTACTTGCATCTTGTGAGTGCGATTCCTACCCCCCCCCCACACCCACCTCCCCTTACCCTTTGTTTTAAATAACTTTTATACAGTATTATGCTATGGGGCTAGCGCTCTCATCTCTTTTTCTGTCCTCCTATATATATAATATATATATAATAGACGCACACAACACAACACTGTATGTAAGTGCATATATATATATCTTATAATATATTATTGAAGCACGGTATGCCTGGATGTCGGGTCCCTAGGCGGCAATCTAATTGGTCCCTTGGGCCGCCCGCCCCCGCTCACCTCTCATTGGCCTAACACACTCACACCCCAACCCGTTGGGCATGGCCCTCCCCCCACCACACAACACACACACCACACCACCCACACACCACACACACACACACACACACCACACACACCCCACAGCACAGCTCACACACACACACACACACACACACACAGCAACCACACATCCCACAAGCATCACAACAATACACAACACACCCACATACACACACACACACACACTTAACCACCCCTTCTTTTCTCTCCTCCCCCAATCACACTCACCTCCAACCCTCCCCGGTGCCTTTCACATCACAATCCGCTCACGCTCCCACTCCCTTCCCACTCCCTCCATTCCCTCCCCGGCGGGGACACACACCACCCCCCCATAACTGGCGCCCGTAAGCCGCTCCACTCCCTCCCTCCCCTCCATTTCCTCCTCCCTCTCCACTCACCAAATGTCCCTCCCCACTCACCTCCCACTCCATTCCCTCCACCCCGCCCACTCCCCCTCAGGACCGATCCCCGTCCCCTCCCTCGCCCCGGTCCCTCCCTCTCCACTCCCTCCCACTCTCTTCCCTCCCTCCCCTCCCTTCCCTCCTGCTCTCCTCAACCCACCTCCCCTCCTCCACTCCGCCGTCCCCCTCTCCTTCCTCCCTCTCCACTCTCTCTCCCGGCGGGGGCACACACCGGGGCCACCTAAGAGGCGCCCGAAGCCGCACCCCTCACCTCCCTCCGCTCCCCTCCCGCACTCATCTCTCCCTCCCACTCCCACTCCTCCCAGCGGGGGGCACACTGCCCCCTATGACACGTCCCGGCCAAGCTTGCTCCACTCCCTCCCGCTCCACTCACACCCGCACTCACCATCCAACCCACCCGCACTCCCCCCCTCCCGCTCACTCCCTCCCCGGCGGGGACAACGCAGCACCTAAACCGCCCGCGCCGCCTCCCACTCCCCTCCTGCCAAATACACCTCCCTCCCGAACCTCACCTCCCTCCCTCGGCGGGGGGACATGCGGCACCTACGATGGCTGGCCGCCCCGAAGGAGAGGTGGACTGTGTGTAGTGTTGTCAACTGTTGTCTTGTGTCGTCACCTTTGCTGTGTGTGTGTGCACCTGTTGTGTCTCTCCTTGTGTGCTCTGTTTCTCTCATGTGTGTGTTGTGTGCTACACTGTGTGTCTGATGTTCACATGTGGGGCATGAGGGAGAGAAGAGGGAGGGGGATCGGAGAAACAATACAGGGTGAGTGGAAGAAGGAGAGAACCGGAAATTTTAACCACACCACCACCCACATCGTTTGTCCACTCTCCCCCCCTCACCTACCTCCCTTCTGCGCTCTCCCCCCCCTCCCCCGGGTCCACTCCCCCCCCGTCCTCCTCCCGTCCTCCGCGCTCTCCCCCCCCTCCTCCCGTCCACTCTCCCCCCCTCCTCCCGTCCACTCTCCCCCTCCTCCTCTCTATCCTCGCTCCTCCACCCCTCCTCCCGTCCGCTGCCCCCCCCTCCTCCCCCCTTTCGCTCCAGTCTCCCCCCCTCCTCCCTTGCCTCTCTCCCCCCTCTCCCCTTCCCCTCTCCCCCCCTCCTCCACTCCTGCTCTCCCCCACCCCACTCCCCCCCCTCCGCTCCTGCCGTCGTCTCTCTTCCCCCCTCCCTCCCTCCCGCGCTCTCGCACCCCCCCTCCTCCCCCGTCCCGCTTCTCCCCCCCCCTCCTCCCCCGTCCGCTCTCAGTCCCCTCCTCCTCCTCCTCCCTCTGCTCTCTCCCCCCTGCCTCCTTCCCCCACCGTTGCCCCCCTCTCGTCCGTCCCGACTTCCGCTTACCCCCTCCTCTCACATACCCTCCGTCCTCTCGCCACCCTCCTCCTCCCGTCCGCTCTCTGTCCCCCCCCCCTCTCCTCACCATCCGCGCCATCCTCCCTCCCCCCCCTCCTCTCCGTCCTCCCCATCCCGCATCCACGCCCCTCCTCCTCCTCTTCCATCTCTCCCCCCCTCCTCTCCTCCCTTCCGCACTCCTCCCCCCTCCTTCCCCCCCTTCCGTCTCTCCCCTCTCCCCCCTCCTCCTCCCGTCCGCTCTCTCCCCCCCCCATCCCTCCCGTCCGCTTTTCACCTCCTCCGCCCCCCTCTCGCAATCCTCCCCCCTCTCCCTACGCTCTCTCCCCCCCCTCCTCACCTCCCCCCCCACTCCGCTCTCCCCCCCCTCCGTCCTCCCGTCTCGCTCATCCCCCCCTCTCCTCCCCCCTCCCTCCTCACCGCCCCTCCTTATCGTCTCTCTCCCCCCTCCTCCTCCCTTCCTCCTCTCCCCCCCCACTCCTCCCGATCCTCTCGTCCACCGCCCCCATCTCCTCGCTCCATCCCTCTCCCCCCTCTCCCTACCTCCCCCCCTCCATCCTCCCGTCCGCTCTCTCCAAACCCCCTCATCCTCCTCCCGTCTGCTCTTCTCTCCCCCCCTCTCCTCCCATCCTCTCTCCTCCCCCCCTCCTCTTCCTCCGTCTCTCCCCCCCTAATCTACAAGCTCCTCCTCCCTCCGCGTCTCCTCCCCCCTTACTACCCCCTCCTCCTCCTCGGTCCTCTCCCCCCTGTCCCCTCCCGTCCGCTCTCCCCCCCCTCCTGGTGTCCCGTCCGCTCTCCCCCTCCCTTCTCCCATCCGCTCTCCCCCCCTCCTCCCTTCCCGCTCCCCCCCCACTCCCTCCTCCATCCGTCTCCCCCCCCTCCTCCTCCCGTCCGCTAGAGATCTCAACCATAGGCAGTTTATCTGCCTTCTAGAGGAAAGTGAGATTCACTGTGGACTGCCCTATCACACTGACGTTCAGTGGCTAAGGGGTCTATGCACTAAGCAGCGATAAGCCACTTATCGCCACTTATCGCCAGCTTGTCAAACTTGTGCTATTCTAATAGCCCTGGTTAATTTATCAAGGCTAATCACCACTCTAGAATTGCGATTTCCTCCCAAATCGTCTCGCCAGGAAAAGTTGGCAAGAGGGTGGTCGGAAGCTGCCGATAAACAGCGAGAGAGTGACTTAGAAAAAAAAATGAATTTTTCCTGCATCGGATTGATGTCAGGAGACTCCAGAGCTTATATCCATTAATATCATCACCGGAGACCCCCGGCATCAATCCGATGCAATA
This sequence comes from Ascaphus truei, assembly GCA_036426205.1. Taxonomy (NCBI): domain Eukaryota; kingdom Metazoa; phylum Chordata; class Amphibia; order Anura; family Ascaphidae; genus Ascaphus; species Ascaphus truei. Next base: position 967 of record WSYH01005171.1, on the reverse strand, counting down.
AAAATGCATTTAGAGGCAACTTCATTACCTTAGTAGCTAACCGCTAAGGCAATGAAGGGGTTAAGGGACAACAGCAGCTTTATTATGGCAAAGGGGTTGAGTGGAGGGATACTTGGCCTTTCACTCACCCGCTCTACCCCCAATAAACATTACAATATGTAATAAGCACCAATACACAACCCACCCCCTGTACCCCACATAAAACATTTTTATTTATTTTAACACAGGATTGATAACATAGGCCGGAGGGTGTCCCTGGGTGGTCCCTACAGGTTTCTGGGGGTCCTCAGGTGGTCTCCGCGGGTGTCTGTAGGCCCTTGGGTGGTCCCCTGGGGGGTTCAGGGGTCCTCGGGTGGTCCCCTTCAGTACCAACCCTGTTGTAAAATAAATAAAGATGGCATACATTTCAATAAATACAACTCCTCTCCCCCACCAAACACATACAGTATAGTACTGCACCGACACACTTTATTCGAGCAAATGCCTGGTTTGTACCTGGCAGAAACCTGGAATCCGCCGCTGCTCACCTCTTGCATGCTTCGTTGCGTTTGCCTTCCCAGCCAGGCATGAACCGTGGCTGGGAAGGCCCCCCCCCCCCCCCCGCAAGCCCTCCCCAACCATCGTTGGGGCGAATACCCCATTCACCCACCCTCCCGCTACCCACAATAAAAAAATACACACACACAGCAGCCGCCAAAAAATAAATAAATAAATGACAATAAATACATTTGAAATACATTTTTATTGATAGTGTAGATGTGCAGGGGGTCTCCGGAGCTGAACCGCGTTGGTTTTAGGTCTGGGGACCCCGTGCCCCCCGAGATACAGGCCCCTTTAGGGGCTGCCGGTAGCCCTCTGCTTGGTCCTGGTGCACCCTTTTTCCTGGAACGACAAGAAAACAAAAACTTTGTCAGTTACTGTACTGTACTGTATGTGCATACTGTATTATGGTAGAACTACTGTACAG
>WSYH01005170.1:0-46700 GCA_036426205.1 Ascaphus truei | reverse complement strand
TTACTGTACAAAACAGATTAGACTGGACACAAAACCCCACCTCCCCCAGGCCACCCTTTTTTCCTGAAACGACAAGAAAACAAAAAATTAGTGCAGTTACAGTATGTGCGTACTGTATTATGTCATTGTGTGATGTGTAAGAAAAAAATTGAGCAGTTAGTAGGCAGTTACTGTAGTACTGTCAAACTAGTCTATACTGGAACTACTGTATACTCTGACTACTGTTAAATACTGTGTACTGTAACCTGATGGCTGGTGCTGCTCTCTTTGTAAAGAAAAAACTGTAACTACTGTATACTCTGACTATTGGGAAAGAAAAAATCTGTGCCATACTTACCGGTATCATACTGTACTTACAATACTACAGCACAGTACTACTTTCCTGATGCTTGCCCATTACGCGCGATGACAATGGGCAACACAGTGGCAATAAGGTCTATATATTTATTGCAGCGTTTCACGGTGAGTACATCATTCCAAAAACTCATTATGCCTTTCAACAACTCGTCCTTTTTGGAGGGTTTTGCCACTTTCCGGATATGGTCCTTCAGCTGATGCCAAACCATTTCGATCAGATTGAAGTCTGGCGATCTGTCATTGGAAAAAAAGGACAATTAGTTTAAGAGATACAGTACACAGTAAAAACAGTGGGGAAAAAAAATGAGACACGGTCTACTGCACTTACTCCGCTGGCATCTTCACCCAGTTGATACCACGCTCAAGGATATGCACTGTTGACGCGGTGTGCTTCGGATCGTTGTCCTGGTAGAAGCGGTGACCATTGGGGAACTCGCGTGTGATATATTGCACTCAGGGACAATGTTGTCTTGGAAGAAAGCTTTATTCATTATTCCTATAGCAAGAAAAGAAAAGTGCTCAAAAACTGCACAATAGTACAGTACAGTGCTTACAGTAAGGTTACACTAGTAAAGTACAGTGCATAAGGCTACATTATATTTGATATATTTTACCTTCAAAGATGACAATGCATACTGGTCCACGCCTAGAGATGGCACCCCACACATGCAGGGTATGTGCTGGGTATGTTCTGGGCTAGTTTGAGGCACGTTTAAGGCATTTCTGCATTGACTAACGACCCATAGGATTAACACAGTAGGGATCCTTGGCATTACAATTCAGTTTGAATGGGACTGCCAGGGACCCCCGCTGTTAATCTGATAGGCCATTAATCAATGCAAAAATGCTGGGGCTAGTTTAAGGAAATGTATTCAGAATGTACCTGGGTGTACCTGGGTCTTTTGGGGAATTGCCACTGGTTTTTGTTAGAATAATCGCTGCCTCTACTGTATACTGTACATTTGACTGTACAAACAGATTAGAGTGGACACAACACCCCACCTCCCCCCAGGCCACCCTTTTTTCCTGAAACGACAAGAAAACAAAAAATTGTGCAGTTACTGTATGTGCGTACTGTATTATGGCATTGTGTGATATGTAGTACTACTGTAGATGGCTGGTGCTGCTTTCTCTGGAAAGAAAAAAATTGATCAGTTAGTAGGCAGTAACTGTAGTACTGTCAAACTAGTCTACTGTATACTGGAACTACTGTATACTCTGGCTACTGCTAAAACAACTATTTAACCTGATGGCTGGTGCTGCTCTCTCTGTAAAGAAAAAACTGTCACTACTGTATACTCTGACTATTGGGAAAGAAAAAATCTGTGCCATACTTACCTGTATCATACTGTACTTACAATACTACAGTACAGCACAGTACTACTTTCCTGATGCTTGCCCATTACGCGCGATCACAATGGGCAACACAGTGGCAATATGGTCTATATATTTATTGCAGCGTTCCACGGTGAGTACATCGTTCCAAAAACTCATTATGCCTTTCAACAACTCGTCCTTTTTGGAGGGTTTCACCACTTTCCGGATATGGTCCTTCAGCTGATGCCAGACCATTTCGATCGGATTGAAGTCTGGCGATCTGTCATTGGAAAAAAAAGGACAATTAGTTTAAGAGATACAGTACACAGTAAAAACAGAGGGGAAAAAATGAGACACGGTTACCACACTTACTCCGCTGGCGTCTTCACCCAGTTGATACCGCGCTCAAGGACATGTGCTGTTGACACGGTGTGCTTCGGATCGTTGTCTTGGTTGAAGCGGTGACCATCTGGGAACTCGCGTGCGATATATTGCACTATCTCAGGGACAATGTTGTCTTGGAAGAAAGCTTTATTCATGATTCCTATAGCAAGAAAAGAAAAGTGCTCAAAAAACTGCACAATAGTACAGTACAGTGCATAAGGCTACATTATATTTGATACATTTTACCTTCAAAGATGACAATGCATCCTGGTCCACGCCTAGAGATGGCACCCCACACATGCAGCTTCACGGGGTGTTTTGGCCGCGGCTTCAAAGATATGTGGCCTTTTTCTGGAATGCAAAGCTTGCAAATCTCTCCAGCGACACAGTAGACTCATCAGTGAAGATGCAATCCTGGAAAGTCTCCCCACTGTCGATCCATGCCTGGGCCTGGACCACTCTTTTGATTTTGTTTGCGTCCCGTGTCATGGAGTACACTCTGTAATGACAAGGAATAAATAATTTTAGTGGTACAGTTTCCTAAACAACACTTTTACCTCCTGTACTGTCCAGTACTAAACTCACACGTCCATATTTCCATCCAATGCTGCGTCTCATCTTCTTTATGCTGCTCTCGGATACAGTCAGATTGTGCTTTTCCTGCAGAGTGTTTTTAACCCTTAATGCACTCCTCTCATCATTCTCCTCACTTATTTTGTCCACCAGAAGGGTTGTCTCCCTACAATATAAAGATAATATATTGTTTTATTAATATGCAGCAGTATAAAAATGATATATACTGTTGTAATATAAATATAAATATAAATATAAAAACATATATACTGTTGTAATATAAATATACAAATTATATATACTTTTGTAATATAAAGATACAACAGTATTTATATGTAATATAAATATACAAATTATATATACTGTTGTAATATAAATATAAAAAATATATACTGTTGTAATATAAATATAAATATATATAATGTTGTAATATAAATATAAATATAAAAAAATATATACTGTTGTAATATAAATATATATACTGTTGTAATATAAATATACATATAAAAAATATATATACTGTTGTAATATAAATATAAAAAATATATATACTGTTGTAATATAAATATAAATATATATAGTGTTGTAACATAAATATAAATATAAAAAAATATACTGTTGTAATATAAATCTAGAGAAATAACAAAGATATTAGACACAGTACTGTAGATCTACAGCACATTTTTTTTATATAATTTTTTTTTTTAAGTTGTATAAATATACTTACGCGTTAGGTGCCCAATTGCGGGCTCTGTTTTTTCCGTGTGCATGATAGCTCACGGTGGTTGCTGGCACAACGAGGCCAGAAGTAGCTAACCAGCGTTGGATAGCAGAAATTCGGTGTCCGCTCGTGTACATCTCCTTAATTCGCATGCTGAGATCCTTGGAAATCTTTTTAACAACCATTGCTGCGAGTAGAAAGAAATACAAACACAAAAATGTATATTCGATGTTTAGTCTGTGTATTCAATGTGCAGTGAATCCACAAAATGGATGGTGTATTTATTCGGTAATGACTCACATTAGAGTACGCCCACTTTCAACACCTGTAACTGGTCACCATGCATAAAAGGTTACACACTTTGCATAGCCCACTACTCGATGATCTTTATCTGAACTTGCCCTTGTCCAGATACTGTACTGCATTGTGCCATCTGCTTCCATTGATCGACCCCAATTCTACGGACGCAGGAACCCTCTCGCCTCTGCCATGCCTGTCATGCTGAAAAAGCGAAAGGCGGTTGCTGTTTCCACACCAAGGCAAAAGCGACAGGCTAAGGCCAATAAAGAAAACCTTCTGCTGACCCCAAAGGCTTAGGGTTTTCATAGACGTCAGCCTTATTATGTCAAGAAGCTATACGGTGATGTACTCTCGACGCAAAATGAATAGCAGCCAACCCATCGAATCCGCAGACCACTTCCTTGCATACGCTATGACGACTCTGCCTCTGTCCTGGAAATCTTCAGCCCGTCTTCTCCACCCCTCGTCCTCTATGCTGCTGCTGCTGCTGCTGCCCTCACGGAAACCCACAGGCCATCTTCTCCAGTTCTATCCTACGACGCTGCCTCTGAAATCCCCACGTCACTTTGGATATATATGGATATATATGGATCAACGGATGGATCGACAGATGGAGAAGATAGAGGCTGACATAGCGGGTATACATCATTTGCTCAATGTTAATGCCCCTGTTTCCCCGACGCTGGAGCAGGGGGGTTACATGGATGTGATGAATGGGACCTTCGACCCCCTTCCATCACCAAGCGCACCCCCCTCAACCAGACGATTTAGTGTACATGTATGCCGTTGAGGAGGACATGACAACCCTGTCAAGACCACGCCAAGAGACAACACGGCGACCAAGACCGGAGGAAAGCTTCCTCCCAGACAATCTACCATCGCCCGTCGCCTCAAGCACACCCGCTCCCAAAAGACCTACATTCGCTCGCATCGATACAGTGCCCGACATCACCCTGTGCGATCTGCCACCGGCGCTCAGGGAGAAGTATGCTGTGGGGTGCACCAGCACTCTTCACCCTATGCCTTGTTACTTTTTAAGCACCATGTGCCCTACTCGTACTGTGACTGGGCCTTCAGAGTTAACTACGAAGGAAATCGCGTAAAAAAGGCGCTTCCTGCCAATTTAAGAAAGAACATTCTGGATGAATTGCGGCGCTTTTATCCAATTACAGATCCTGTAATGAAAGGCGTTAGAGACTGCATTAATGGCGTTTTGCGCCATGCAAGGAATCGGCCATGGACGGACAATGTGGAGGACTTTCTGGTTTAATCACGGGAACTGTAAGACCATACTGTTGTGCTGAACTGTGCTGTACATGTTGTTACCTGCTGTACTGTATTTAACTTACTGTTTTAACTTGCTGTACACACACAGGACCTGCACAATTCCAGTCCCTGAGGGTCGCAAACAGGTACGGTTTTCAAGGTTGTCCAGAAAACCGGGCCTGTTTGCTGCCCTCGAGGACTGTAGTGGTGCAGGCCTGACTGACTGACTTTTGCACACCATCCCACTGTACTGTATACTGTATGTTTCTTTAATAAAGGAGATGTTGCGTTTTGAATATTTTGTCAATAAAGAATTTGTTTTTATAACGTGACTGTAAACCATACTGACTGACTGTAAATGTTTTTACTTTCTATACATAAATGTTTTCACTAGCAGTAAACCATACACCTGTTGATGTTTTGAATTGCTGTGCACTTAAAATGTTTTTACATTGTACAGTATTTGTAAATAAATGTTTTTGTACTTATGCCACCAATAAAAGAACATGTTGATTTGTTTTAAATTGTTCCATTGCCTCCTTTGATACTGTAACAAAATACAGTGTTTCTAGAATGTCGAGGCATACTGCACTGTATACTGTAGGCATGCTCAGTATAAGAGTATTAAAAAAATAGAAGACACAAACTGTACTGTACTGTATGTACTGGCACTGTATACTGTAGAAGACACATAATGTACCGTATGTGATACATGTAGAATAAATGCATAGTTTTTATTTTTTCGGGTTTATTACACAGTATTCTGTATATAAAAAAGTATTGTATACTGTACGGCCGGAAAACATCAGCATACTGTTTCAGGTACAGTAGTCTATCCTAATCAATAACTACGGCCACTAAACTGTAGACTCCGCTACATGGTTTTTTAAATCCGATTCAGCAATGTGCAGGCATTGTTACACAAAGCGATATTATCCATCGAAATCCCTCCATTAGCCGTTTTCTTTTCTGAGGAATAACAAAAAGAAAAGTTTTACTGTAATGGTCAGCCCTCAAAAGACGTTCCCAGCCAGTCCCACCAATAATTTTCTCAGGGGGCGTCTCCTGTTCACATGCGCACGCGCCTACCGTCGATGTAATGACACGTATATGCGTTTGAAGAAGGTTCCAATGCGCATGCGCCTAGCGTTCCACCAATAGTTCAGTATCTGCAGTACAGTACTGTAGAAGCCGCTCAGCCAATGATATTGCTTACAGGAGAATCACTTGACTTTCGAATCGCACCGATATTGATACTGTATTGTCAAAATAAAAAATAAAAAACACAGAAAATAATACGACAACAATACTCACCATAGAATTTACCATTCAGCTGGTGCCGGCGCCGGTCCACTGCCAGTCCAGTGTTCTTGATCATCCACGTCGATAGTTTGCAGCGGGACTAGTCCACCTGTAGTCAGCTGATGAGGCTGGAAATTGCTTAGGTACATGCAAGCTTGATCGAAACTGCACGCGAAATCTGGCTCAGGCTTGCTGGATAGACAGCAAGGGTTGTCACTGACGGTGGGACCGTTATTGGAAGCTGATGCTGGTGCATTGCTTGGCAGCGACTGTCGTTTCTTAGTTGGTTTTAACACGACCCTTCGCCTTTTGCTGTCATCATGATCATAGATACAGGAAAAAGCCGGTGATGCACACCAATACCCTCCAACAAATTGTAGCTCGATACGATAAAAACAGGGCTTGCTACATAACCTTTTCCTTATTGCACGCTTCCACGTATGAGGAGCTGGCGAAAATTTGTAAAAGTCATAGTTTTCGGTAAAATACTGATAAATTTTAAATAAACAACTGTTGCCATCTTATCCTCTGTTGCATTAATCGCGGCCCATATCAAATACGCGATATACAAAACAAATAGGTAGCGCTATATCCTAAAGTGTAGGCAGCCTATGATATATCCCTGAACCCCAGTCAGGTATCAAACAGTGCAAAAATTATATATCAATGGCGCTCTGCACTAGTAAAATATAAACATATAATATATAGTAATGGAAATATACAACCAGTAGCGTGGATGTTTCTCCTGGGAATGGATGTTCCACATGTGATGGGAAAACATGTAAGGAAAAAAAAATCACAACATAGTGTAATACTGTGAGACATACATACAAACATATAACATAAGACGGACGCTGGGAACAACAAGTGACCAATTACAAACACATTTAATAAAACATATCATTAAAAATACATAAAATACATAAAATAAAAACTGTTAGGGCACACCAACTCAGGTGGGGGTACCTGCTTACCAAAAGTAAGAAGGTATCAGTGCGCGCCGCGTGCGCACCGTGTCACCACACCAGAAGTTTGTGGTAATTCACGTGATGCGGGACGTGAATTACCATCCAAGGATGCTGCACTACATGACACGGTCTCCCGTCCCGCGTTGATGAAGTTGAGACAAATCCCTGGTGCGCATTTGTGCATTCTTTCTTACCTTGTTTTTCAGGGTGCCATCCCCTCTCCTCTAGGGGGGACCACCTTGAAGTAGGAGCCTTTTGGGAGACGCTCCATGCGCGTGCTGCAAAGGGATTGTCCACATTTTACTACGGCACGAGCGCTGAATATCCTGCTTTTTCTGCTTTCAGTACTGTACACAGTCTGTGTGCGCGCACAGTAATTGTAAATTTGCATATTTAAAGTATACATGCATTTGCAGTGCTGTTCTGCAGTACAGTACAGTATGTCTCATTTGAAAATTGTTGAAACGCATGTACTGTACTGTAACAGTGTCACATTTCGGCATATACAGCGCTCTCCCCTCGCTCAGGATAATTAACTGCACTGCAGGGTATTTCAACTTCTTATCTTCTGTGCAATGCAGTACATCTCTCCCACACCATTCCTTTGAACGTGTGTCTGGTTTCAATCACATTCCTGCTTGACAGCAGGTGATTACTATGCATGCGCCTGTTACTTCGCCCACCACTGCTTGCTTGCTTGAGTGAGTGAACAAAAAAAATGTTAAAAAATTTTTTATTGGAATTTTTTTATTTTTATTTTCTCTACAAGTCTGCAAAAACCATTTTACTGTATTACGATATTCAATCTGTGCTGTAGCTTTTGACTTGTGTGCTTTTTACGTAACGTATTTGGGGGTGTATTATTATGATGAACTGTCTTTTGAAATTAAAGTATGTCTTTAGCTTTGAACTTCATGCGGCTGTCTTTAATTTTTTGAATCTTGCCATTGTGTTCTTAATCCGTCAATAGCCGATCTTCAAAGCCTCACTGCGCCTGCGTGTAATCCTTTTTCAGATGGGAGCTATTTAGCTGCTTAGCTGCTTACTGCACATGAGTCACCCAACCCCCCCCTCTCCACAGAGTCGTTAATTTTTTGAATCTTGCCATTGTGTTCTTAATCCGTCCATAGCCAAGCTTCAAAGCCTCACTGCGCCTGCGTGTGATCCTTTTTCAGATGGGAGCTATTTAGCAGCTTAGCTGCTTACTGCGCATGAGTCACCCAACCCCCCCTCTCCACAGAGTCGTTAATTTTCTGAGTCTTGCCATTGTGTTCTTAATCCGTCCATAGCCGAGCTACAGTCCAAAGCCTCACTGCGCCTGCGTGTAATTCTCTTTGAGACGGGCGCTTTGAGGCTCTGTTTTCGGCAACGTTTTGGAAAATCCCTTCTCGAATTTTATTTGCACAGAGCATCACCTTGATATTATAATAATAATAATAGCATGTTTTTGTATAGCGCTGTTAGTTACAGTATACAGTACGTAGCGCTTTCCAGAGAAATTTTGCAGGCACAGGTCCCGTGGAGCTCACAATCTATGTTTTTGGTGTCTGAGGCACAGGGAGATAAAGTGACTTGCTTTTTATGTACTGTATTTGGGGGTTGTATTTGGGGGTTTATTGATCAGATTATTATGATGAACTGCCTTTTGAAATTACTGTACTCTACTCTACAGTATGTAATTTCTTTGAACTGCTGCACAACTAATCCTTCATCCCTCTCCCACGCACACACAAACTCTTTTCGACAGACACCTCCACAGAGTCATTCATTTTCTGAAGTTAGTCATTGTGTTTTTAATCCGTCCCTGGCCGAGCGTCAATCACCTCACTGCGCCTGCATGTACTCTAAGCCTCTTTGAGATGGGAGCTAGCTGATTACTGCACATGAGTAACCCAACCACCCCCTCTCCACAGAGTCATTCATTTTCTGAAGTTAGTCATTGTGTTTTTAATCCGTCCCTGGCCGAGCGTCAATCGTCTCACTGCGCCTGCGTGTACTCTAAGCCTCTTTTAGATGGGAGCTAGCTGATTACTGCGCATGACTCACCCAACCCCCCCCATCCCTTTGAGGCTTTGTTTACGGTAACGCTTTGGAAAATCCCTTCTCGAATTTGAAATGTAAATCTGATTTGCACAGCATTGTGAGAATTCAGAGTAAAAAAAAACCATTAACTGATTCATGTTGTTTTGTCATTCATTCTTATACTGTAGGGGTGGGAGGCGGCGGGTGGATGTTGTCAATGATTATGATTATCAGGAATGTGAATAAGTATTTATTTTATTTTTTCAGGAACCAAAAAATACAAATATAAAAATAATCATGAATAATACATAATGCAGTCTTTATTAAGTTCTTCTGGCACATTGAAATTGGATAAACATTTAGAAAACATTTGTAAAACATGGAGAAACATGAATTATGCACATTTAAAAGAATATTATTTAATAATATATATACTGTAATGTATAATATATATATATATTGTATATTTATATATACAGTATACATAGTAATATTATTTTTTCCGTCTTTGGGGCCTATGCAGAGAGCAGCGAATTTTAAAATTGGCGAATTTATTAAAAAGTAGCTTTTTTGGAGAGTTTTAATCTCCATATGCAGAGAAGTGCGAATTCTGCTATGTTTAACATGGATGCGTGTGGCGAGTTTAAATTGGCGAGATGCGCGCTTCAGAAATGTGTTAAAACAAATTCGCGCCTTTTTTTTTCCCTTTGCAATGGCCGCGAGCGGCAGTTTTTTCTGGCGAGGCAAAACGGAGACAATCGCGCCATTTTATTGGCGCGAACAGCCGCTAGATGCCGTTCGCGCCTCTCTGCATACGGATATTTTTAAAACTGGCGAGATTGAGGTTCTCGCCAGCCGCGAGGCGAGTTTTACAAATAGAAAAGAAAAATTGGCGCGTTTTTCGGAAATCTCCATTTTCTGCTGTTTTCTGCGCGATTATCTCCAAAAAATGGCGAATTTCGAAAATTCGCTGCTCTCTGCATAGGCCCCTTTATCTTGTTCCTCATTCCGTGTACAGTACAGTAGTTCATTGAGAGAGGAGAGGTTTTGTGTACATCAATACTGCTGTTTATATACTGTACATTTTACTGTACAAACAAATTAGACTGGACACAAAACCCCACCTCCCCCCAGGCCACCCTTTTTTCCTGAAACGACAAGAAAACAAAAAATTAGTGCAGTTATGTGCGTACTGTATTATGGCATTGTGTGATGTGTAGTACTACTGTAGATTGCTGGTGCTGCTTTCTCTGGAAAGAAAACAAATTGAGCAGTTAGTAGGCAGTTACTGTACTACTGTCAAACTAATCTATACTGGAACTACTGTATACTCTGACTACTGTAAAATACTATGTACTGTAACCTGATGGCTGGTGCTGCTCTCTCTGTAAAGAAAAAACTGTAACTACTGTATACTCTGACTATTGGGAAAGAAAAAATCTGTGCCATACTTACCTGTATCATACTGTACTTTCAATACTACAGCACAGTACTACTTTCCTGATGCTTGCCCATTACGCGCGATGACAATGGGCAACACAGTGGCAATATGGTCTCTATATTTATTGCAGCGTTCCACGGTGAGTACATCGTTCCAAAAACTCATTATGCCTTTCAACAACTCGTCCTTTTTGGAGGGTTTCGGCACTTTCCGGATATGGTCCTTCAGCTGGTGCCAGACCATTTCGATCGGATTGAAATCTGGCGATCTGTCATTGGAAAAAAGGGACAATTAGTTTAAGAGGTACAGTACACAGTAAAAACTGTGGGAAACAAATGAGACACGGTTATCGCACTTACTCCGCTGGCGTCTTCACCCAGATGATACCGCGCTCAAGGATATGCGCTGTTGACGCGCTGTGCTTCGGATCGTTGTCCTGGTAGAAGCGGTGACCATTCGGGATCTCAGGGACAATGTTGTCTTGGAAGAAAGCTTTATTCATGATTCCTATAGCAAGAAAAGAAAAGTGCTCAAAAAACTGCACAATAGTACAGTATAGTGCATAAGGCTACATTATATTTGATATATTTTACCTTCAAAGATGACAATGCATCCTGGTCCACGTCTAGAGATGGCAACCCACACATGCAGCTTCACGGGGTGTTTTGGCCGCGGCTTCAAAGATATGCGGCCTTTTTTGTGGAATGCAAAGCTTGCAAATCTCTCCAGCGACACAGTAGACTCATCAGTGAAGATGTAATCCTGGAAAGTTTCCCCACTGTCGATCCATGCCTGGGCCTGGACCACTCTTTTGATTTTGTTTGCGACCCGTATCATGTGGTACGGTCTGTAATGACAAGGAATAAATAATTTTAGCGGTACAGTACAGTTTCCAAAACAACACTTTTACCTCCTGTACTGTCCAGTACTAACCTCACACGTCCATATTTCCATCCAATGCTGCATCTCATCTTCTTTATGCTGGTCTCGGATACAGTGAGATTGTGATTTTCCTGCAGAGGTTTTTTGACCCTTAATGCACTCTTCTCGTCATTCTCCTCACTTATTTTGTCCACCAGAAGAGTTGTCTCCCTACAATGTAAAGAAAATATATTGTTTTGTTAATATGCAGCAATATAAAAATTATATATACTGTTGTACTGTAATATAAATATAAAAAAAATATATACTGTTATATAAATATAAAAAATATATATACTGTTGTAATATAAATATAAATATAAAAAAATATATACTGTTGTAATATAAATATACAAAATATATATACCGTACTGATATAAATACAAATATACAAAATATATATACTGTACTGATATAAATATAAATATACAAAATATATATACTGTACTGATATAAATATACAAAATATATATACTGTACTGATATAAATATTAATATACAAAATATATATACTGTACTGATATAAATATAAATATACAAAATATATATACTGTACTAATTTAAATATAAATATACAAAATATATATACTGTTGTAATATAAATCAACAGAAATAACAAAAATATTCGATTTAAATTAAAATTAATTTTTTATTTAAGTTGTCTAAATATACTTACGCGTTAGTTACCCTTGGTGCCCTTTTGCGGTCTCTGTTTTTTTCCGTGTCCATGATAGCTCACGGTGGTTGCTGGCATAACGAGGCCAGAAGTAGCTACCCAGCGTTGGATAGCAGCAATTCGGTGTCCGCTCGTGTACATCTCCTTAATTCGCATGCTGAGATCCTTGGAAATCTTTTTAACAACCATTGCTGCGAGTAGAAAGAAATACAAACACAAGAATGTATATTCGATGTTTAGTCGATGTGTATTCAATGTGCAGTGAATCCACAAAATGGATGGTGTATTTATACGGTAATGACACACCTGTACCTCGCTGCCATGCATAAAAGGTCACACACTTTGCATAGCCCACCCCTCGATGATCTTTATCTGAACTTGCCCTTGTCCAGATACTGCATTACTGTATGCCATCTGCTTCCATGGATCAACCCTGATTCTACGGACGCAGGAACCCACTCGCCTCTGCCGTGCCTGTCAAGCAGAAAAAGCGAAAGGCGGTTGCCGTTTCCACACCAAGGCAAAAGCGACAGGGTAAGGCCAATAAAGAAAACCTTCTGCTGACCCCAAAGGCTAAGGGTTTTCATAGACGTCAGCCTTATTATCTCAAGAAGATATACGGTGATATACTCTAGACGCAAAACGATTGGCAGCCAGCACATCGAATCCGCTGACCACTTCCTCACATTCGCTGTCCCGGAAGTTTTCAGCCCGTCTTCTCCAGCCCTCGTCCTCGACGCTGCCGCCGCCCTCCCAGAAACCCATAGGCTATCCTCTCCAGTTCTATCCGACGACGCTGCCTCTGAAATCCACGGGTCACTTTCTCCTTTGCTCTTAGACGACTCTGCTTCTCGCCGGGAAATCCAAAGGTCACTTTCTCCATCCCTCTTCGATGACGCTGCCGCTTCTCCTCTACCGGATATCCACAGGTCACCTCCTCCACCCTTCTTAGACGTCGCTGCCGCTTCTCTCCATGGAAACGCCATCTCATCCTCCGTTGCACCCATCCACCCAGATTTTCAGACGCCATGCACAAGAAGCAGCTCGTTAGACCGGATGCTGAATGGGATAACTGTGGATCTCCCCGGGAACTCTATTGTGCTAGCAAAGATAGATTTGCTTCTGGAGACCATGCTAAATGTGAAGCAACGGATGATACATATGGATCAACGAATGGATCGAAGGATGGAGAAGATAGAGGCTGACATAGCGGGTATACATTATTTGCTCGGTGTTAATGCCCCTGTTTCCCCGACGCTGGAGCAGGGGGTTGACATGGATGTGATGAATGGGACCTTCGACTCCCTTCCATCACCAAGCGCACCCCCTCCACCAGAAGATGTAGTGTACATGTATGCCGTTGAGGAGGACATGACAACCCCGTCAAGACCACGCCAGGAGACAACACGGCGACCAAGACCGGAGGAAAGCTTCCTCCCAGACAACCTACCATCGCCCGTCATCTCAAGCACACCCGCTCCCAAAAGACCTACATTCGCTCGCATCGATACGGTGCCCCGACATCACCCTGTGCGATCTGGCACCGGCGCTCAGGGAGAAGTATAGGGTGAAGAGTGCTGGTGCACCCCACAAGTATGCCTTGTTACTTTTAAAGCACCATGTTCCCTACTCGTTGTACTGTACTGCGACTGGGCCTTCAAAGTGAACTACGAAGGAAATCGCGTAAAAAAGGCGCTTCCTGACAATTTAAGAAAGAACATTCTGGATGAAATGCGGCGCTTTTATCCAATTACAGATCCTGTAATGAAAGGCGTTCGAGACTGCATTAATGGCGTTTTGTGCCATGCAAGGAATCGGCCATGGACGGACAATGTGGAGGACATTCTGTAAGACCATACTGTTGTGCTGAACTGTATTGTACTGTAATGTACATGTTTTGACCTGCTGTACTTGAATAAAGGAGATGTTGTTGTGTGATTTTTTACTTGTATTTATACAGAAATGTTTTAACTTGCTGTCCACACACACAGGACCTGCACAATTCCAGTCCCTGAGGGCCGCAAACAGGCACGTTTTTCAAGGTTGTCCTGAAAACCTGCCCTGTTTGCTGCCCTCGAGGACTGTACTGGTGCAGGTCTGACTGACAGTTTTGCACACCATCCCACTGTACTGTATATGTTTCTTTAATAAAGGAGATGTTTCGTTTGTATACTGTATTTTATGAATAAAGTTTTTTTGTAATCACAGGTAAGACCATACTGTTGTGCTGAACTGTATTGTACTCTACATGATTTTACCTGTTGTACTTAAATAAAGGAGATGTTGTGTGTTTTTTAACTTGTATTTATACAGAAATGTTTTAACTTGCTGTACACACACACAGGACCTGCACAATTCCAGTCCCTGAGGGCCACAAACAGGCACGGTTTTCAAAGGTTACCCTGAAAACCCGCCCTGTTTGCTGCCCTCAAGGACTGTACTGGTGCAGACCGTTTTGCACACCATCCCACTGTATAGTATATGTTTTGACTTGCCGTTCTTTAATAAAGGAGATGTTGCATTTTCTTTATTTTATGAATAAAGAATTTGTTTTTAAAACAGGTGACTGTAAACCATACTGACTGACATAAATGTTTTCACAAATGTAGCAGTAAACCATACACCTGTTGATGTTTTGAATTGCTGTGCACTTAAAATGTTTCTACATTGTACAGTATTTGTAAATAAATGTTTTTGTACTTACTTTACCAATATAAGAACATGTTGATTTGTTTTACATTGTTCCATTGACTCCTTTGCTACTGTAACAAAATACAGTGTTTCTACAATGTCGAGGCAGACTGCACTGTATACTGTAGGCATGCTCAGTATAAGAGTATTAAAAAAAAATAAAAGACTCAAACTGTACTGTACTGTATGTACTGGCACTGTATATTGTAGAAGACACATAATGTATGTGATACATGTAGAATAAATGCATAGTTTTTATTTTTTCGGGTTTATTACACAGTATACTGTACAGTATATAAAAAAAGTAATGTATACTGTACGGCCGGAA
Source organism: Ascaphus truei (assembly GCA_036426205.1). Lineage (NCBI taxonomy): Eukaryota > Metazoa > Chordata > Amphibia > Anura > Ascaphidae > Ascaphus > Ascaphus truei. Next base: position 31,433 of record WSYH01005170.1, on the reverse strand, counting down.
AACATCAGCATACTGTTTCAGATACAGTATTCTATCCTAATCAATAACAATGGCCACTAAACTGTAGACTCCGGTACGTGTGTTTTTAAATCCGATTCAGCAATGTGCAGGCATTGTTACACAAAGCGATATTATCCATCGAAATCCCTCCATTAGCCGTTTTCTTTTCTGAGGAAAAAAAAAAAAGAAAAGTTTTACTGTAATGGTCAGCCCCTTAAAGACGCTCCCAGCCAGTCCCACCAATAATTTTTCGGAGGGCGTCTCCTGTTCACAAGCACACGCGCCTACCGTCGATGTAATGATACGCATATGCGTTTCAAGAAGGTTCCAATGCGCATGCGCCTAGCGTTCCACCAATTGTTCAGTATCTGCAGTACAGTACTGTAGAAGCTGCTCAGCCAATGATATTGCTTACAGGAGAATCGCTTGACTTTCGAATCGCACTGATATTGATACTGCATTGTCAAAATAAAAAAAAAACACAGAAAATAATACTGCAACAATACTAACAATACTCACCATAGATTTTCCCATTCAGCTGGTGCCGGCGCCGGTCCACTGCCAGTGTTCTTGGTCATCCACGTCGATAGTTTGCAGCGGGACTAGTCCACCTGTAGTCAGCTGATGAGGCTGGAAATTGCTTAGGTACATGCAAGCTTGATCGAAACTGCACGCGAAATCCGGCTCAGGCTTGCTTAATAGACAGCAAGGGTTGTCACTGACGGTGGGACCATTATTGGAAGCCGGTGCTGGTGCATTGCTTGGCAGCGACTGTCGTTTCTTAGTTGGTTTTAACACGATCTTTCGCCTTTTGCCGTCTGCACGATCATAGATACAGGAAAAAGCTGGTGATACACACCAATACCCTCCAACAAATTGTGGCTCAATACGATAAAAACAGGGATCGCTACATAACCTTTTCCTTATTGCACGCTTCCACGTATGAGGAGCTGGCGAAAATTTGTAAAAGCCATAGTTTTCTATAAAAAATACTGATACATTTGAACAACTGTTGACATCTTATCCTCTGTTGCATTAATCGCGGCCCATATCAAATACACGTAACTTCTGTCGGGTTTTTGGAAAACGGGCTGCACTTGAACACTCATGGCGGGCGGCGGGTCTCTGGAGAATACTGTAACCGAAACTGGTCTTTGTCTTTCTTTAATATGAAAAGCCTAAATTGATACATTTTTGCAACCTCTTCCTTCAGTCTCAAGGCCAAGTTACAATAGCACACTGTGGTATCTTTTTTACACGAAACACCTGCAAGTCGACACATTACTGAATCGCATGCGCATTACAATTCATGAATATCTGCCATCTGGCGGACACGCGAAGAATTGCAACCTATTAAATCCGAACCATTCTCAATAAACGCATCAACCGCGCGTCAACCGCGCATGACCCATGGCTGAGAACGCAAAATGAATGCGGCATGCTCCAGGTGAAGTGCGTCGCATTCCAGGAAAAAGCCAGGGAAAAACCGGTGATGTGTTAGAATAAGATGCGCCGCAGCAGTATGTGTACTATCGTTTCACTTGAAAGTGTGGTAAACACTCACTAAAAGCTTAAAGTGTAGCTTATCCACTCTCCTAATATCTAGGAAGCTTTTGTCACTATAAATATATGACTTACAATTAAGACAACTAAGCATAGAGGTTAGCACTATTCAAAACATTAGTTTTGTCTTTACAGCCTAGCATCCTTCTAACGTAATTGAACCTAATATACAGCCCACTTTATAGTGCCATGATCAGTCACTTATGGGCTAGTATATACTTACTGAGTTAGAGTACATCAGGGATTGAGAAACTCATATTCACCCTTTTTTAACACGTTCGGTTATATGGTTAATAGACCACCGTATACACATATTGGGGCCTAACCATCAACTCTTTTAATTTAGTGCAGTACAGGTATACATTATAGTAGTTGTACACAAGTCTGGTGTTGTCTACCTATAGGATTACATAGGAATAGACATCAGGTGACCTACCAGTCCCCTAGAACAGTTTATTTGCTATACGCACCTTTTTATTTAGGTGTCGGTGTTAGCACATCATTCTATACACGCTAACCATATCATAGACCCATTTTACAGCCTCGGCCAGCTTTAATCTAAAGCGGCTGCCTCCGCGGGTTAAAAATAGCTGTGGACGGCGCGCGGCTATCTTCGGCCGTTTTCGGCTGGTTTTCCCGCGCCTCGGGCGCTTTCAATAATAAGCGCCATTAGCGCTTATCTATTGAAGCGGCCGCCGCGCGGAAACTCCGATTCAATCGGAGAAAACCTCGTGGTTGGCCCGCATTTAACCCGGCAAGCTTTAGATTAAAGCTGGCTGGGACAGTATGGAAGTTCATAGTACCCAGTAATTTACTGTTTCAGTGACTTCGCTACTGACCATACGTCATTTGTCACATATACCCTTTTATTTTAAGTATAATACTAATAAAGAATATTTTTGATATAATTACTTTACATATGGATACTTGAGTGCTCTTATAATACCAGGTTCTTTCTCTCTAGCCTTTGATTCTTGGCTGAGAAATGTCTTTGCCTTTTCACATGCTTGCGCAGGGGTGACAAGTCCTGCATTATTTTGTTTTTAAGGAGGGGGAATACTATTCAAAACTTTCAAATTTGATTAGGCTTGGTCTGCTTTTCATACTGTTTATGGAAATATCACACACTCAGAAACATATTCTCAAGGAAGTTTTAACTTTTATTACATTTTAAAACAGTGCTACTGTAATCCTGCTGCGCGCTCATCACAGCTTTAGCCATTGACGGATTAACTTCATTGCACCTTTCCCCATCCCCTCACCCACCCAAAGCCAAGTAAAAAGGCATTGTACAGTACAATACTTGATCTCCATACCACACCTTAAGCTGAGTCACATCACTCGGCATAAACAAGCCTGGATTTCTTTTGTCATTGAGAGAGGGGGGATTAGGACAAACTATTGACTGTTATTATGCACACAGTACAATAAAATTGGACTTTCCCCCCCTTTCCTGTAGTGCTTCATAGCCTGTGAAAGAAAAAAAATGGCTTCAGGATTAGGGAATTGAAGGCCTTGAATGTGAAACACTACTGACAGGCACACAAAACGAATAAACTATAACTAACCGTACCTGTAAACTATAATTAATTATTAAAAATAATAGGTAATACACATATGTCTAATACAAATAATGCACATACTGTATATAATATATACTGTAGAAAGTGGAGAGTAAGCGCAGATATAAAATGGTCAATGTTCAATTACAGTACCTTTAATATAAGGCTAACATTGAAACAGGTTATTGTCAGTACCATACTTACCTGTACTATTCTTACTTTACCTGTACTTACCTTACTACAGTACAGTACCTTACTACATGCCGGTTGCCTGCCCATTACGCTCTAAAAGTACGGGCAGAACGCTTCTAATATGGTCAATATAATTGTTGCATTTTTGTACTGTGAGTATGTCATTCCAGAAACTCAGTATTCATTTTCTTAATTCCTCTTTGTTGGACGGCTTAACAACCTTTCTTATATCATCCTTCCTCGCATGCCAGACCAATTCTATCAGGTTAATATCTAGTGATCTGGAATGGGAGGGGAAAAAATGGCAAATTAGTTGATCAGATAAAAACTATTTAAAACAATGAGAAACAGTTACTTTACACTGGAACACTTAGGGCCTTATGCAGAGAGGAACGTTATTTAATGTGAAAACGGCAAGAAAATAGCCACAGAATTGGAGCAAGTTATGGTCGTATGCAGAAAGCTGCGTTACCTAATTTTTCTGATGAGATTCAAAATTGCCAAGTTTTTCTGGCTAGATTGAACTCACTATAATATAGAGCAGAATGGCGAGTTGCAGTGCATCTATGCTACCTGCATACCACCCTATTTTAACATGGCGAATTTACCAATCTCTCCACGTGTTTGGCAATTTTTAAAGTAAAGAAACCTGCTGTGGAGAATTTTATGAATCTCTCCATGTTCTCTGCAGGAGAAGCTTCTCTGGGAAGTATTTTCTCCAAAATATGGTGCTATTTCCCTTCTCTATCCTCTCTGCATAAGCCCCTTACTCTGGTAGCGTCTTAACCCAGTTGTATTGTATTGTATGTATTTATTTATATAGCGCCAAAAGTGTACTCAGCGCTTCACAAAGAATACAGTACAGGGAATTATAATTATACAAAAAGTGCAGCAAAATCAAACAATAGGAAAGGAAATCCCTGCCCCGAAGAGCTTACAATCTAAGAGGTTTAATGGGAAACTTACAGAGACAGCAGGTGAGGGAGTAAGTACTGTAGATGGCAGTGCTTGGTCACAATGGGTGGTAGGAGTGACTGAGTGTGGGACATTAGACACGAGGGCAGGCTATTGGGATGCTTGATTTGTGGGGTAAAATTTAAGGAAGGTCAGTGTTAAATGAAAAGGTTAACACCATTTACAGGGAAGAGGTGGCAGGGAGGCATGAGTGAGATCAGGTGTGTATGTCTGGCTTCAGGCTTAGGGGAGATCCCCAGCAGCAGGAAGGAGTAGATAGAAGGTGTGAATAGAGGACTTGTGTGGGTGTTTTTTTATTGAGGGGTAAAGAAGTTGTTGGGAGAGAGGTGTATAAATAATGGTGCAGTGGGGAGTGGGGATGTTGTAGAGCACAAAAATGCTCACAAAGGAGTGAGGAAACAGTAAACAGAAAAATAAACAGGGAGGGCATAGTGAGATGCAGGAGGAGATAGTTCCAAGGTACTGGAGGATAAAAGTGTATAAATAAATCACAGATGTTAAAAGTTAATGTCTCACAGTTGCAACGTTGTAATGCAGAGTCCAGATCTTCCTCCAATCTTCACCTCCAATTTCAACTCCAAAATTAACTCTTGTAGACACTTTTGTACACTTATGATGTGACGCTTTTGATGTTACACAGCCTTATGGCTAAACAGCCATGCTACAGTGACTTAAGTACCATTGATCCAGTTGATCCCGCTGTCAAGAATATAGGCCAAAGAGGCGGTATGTTTAGGATCATTGTCCTGGAAAAACTGGTGACCACCAGATGGGAAATCATGCCTAATGTATTGAGCAATACTGGTGACAATTTGCTCTTGAAAAAATACTTTATCCATGATTCCTGGAACAAAAAAAAAGAAAAAACTATGAAAAAGATGAACATTAGGGTACAGAATACACTACAGTTGTACAGTGCTTAAGGCTGCAGCATGTGACTTTGTGCATTATTTTACCCTCAAAAATGATTATGCATTATGGTCCATGTCTAGAGATCGTACCCCACACATGCATCTTCAGTGGGTGCTTGGGCAGTGGCTTCAGAGATAGCCGTCCTTTTTTGCAGAATGCAAAAGTTGCAAAAATCACAAGAGCTACCGTTGTCTCGTCACTTGGTCCACTCTTTTTATCTTGTTGGCCTCCTTAATCATAGCATACGCTATGTAATGATAAGGAAGAATTTTACAGGGACTGTACAGGCAAACCACACTTTTAACTAAAGTACAGTACTGTACAACACTTTAGCTGTACTGTCCTAACCACTGCACAGTAATTACAGTACAGTATCAACCCTGTTGTGTCACTCTGCATGCTATTGCAATGTACTGTACATTATTACAGTAAAACACTTACTTTACACGTCAATATTTCCATCCCCATTGGCGTCTCATGAACCTGATGCTGGTCTCAGATTCTGTGATATTGTAACTCTTCTCTAGAATAGTCTTGACTGTTTCTGCACAGCACTCATCGTTAGTCTCGCTGATTTCGTCCACCAGACTGTCCTACAGTTTAAAGGAAACAAGAACAATTTGTTAGGCCCAAAAATAAGTCAAAACAAATACATGTTTTTGTATACAGGATTCTAAAATAAATGAAAAGAAAATAACGAAACAAAAATATGCATTTTAATATGCAAGACGCTTTTAGAATCATAAAATCAGCAGGAGAAAAAAATCCCTTTTAATATTTTCATCTAAAAGTAGTAATTTTTAAGCTTGAATCAAATTGCAAAGAAAACAAGTAACCAAAAAAAATGCATTTGGATATGCAAAAAGCTTAAACAAGTAATGTAATACAGTAATTACAGAATGAAAACAAAAATACTTACTCTATTGTGACTGGGGGGCTCTACTTTACACTTTTTGCCTTACCATGGGCATGTAAGCTATGCTTTTTGCTAAACTGAGGCCCGAAGTAACTAACCAGCATTGGATCTGTAAAGTTCTGTGCCCTTTCTTGTACATATCCTGTATTCTCATGCTGAGATCCTTTGAAATCCTTTTCCTCTGCGTCGCTGCTTTAGAAAATTAATCAAGCACAGGAATGTATACTCGATGTGTATTCGATGTATATTCAATGTGCTTTGAATCAACAGAAGTGATGGTGTATTTATAATGTAATGGACCTCGTTCGACAGGTTTAGTATACAGTATGCCCACTTTTAACACCTGCAGCTCATGTCCATGCCCGCCAAAAAAATCAAATAGGGACACAATTCTTAAAAGGTGACAGAAATTGCATAGCCTCACACACGCTGATCTCTATCTGAACGAGCTCTTGTACAGATATTGTATTGTGCATTTTTCCATCTGCATCCATGGATCAACCCCGATTCTTCAGATGTAGGAACCTGCTTTCTACCACTCTCACGAATATAGGTAGTAGAGGCGGTATTTTTAGGGTCATTGTCCTGGAAGAACCGGTGACCACCAGATGGGAAATCATGTCTAATGTATGCAACAATACGGGTGCTCTTGGAAAAATACTTTGTCCATGATTCCTGGAACAAGAGAAGAAACAATTATGTTAAAACTGAACATTAGGGTATAGAATATACTACAGTTGTACTGTACAGTGCATAAGGCTACAGCATGTGACTTTGTACATTATTTTACCCTCAAATATGATGATGCATAATGGTCAAAATCTAGAGATCGCACCCCACACATGCATCTTCACTGGGTGCTTGGGACGCGGCTTCAGAGATGGTGTCCTTTTTTGTGGAATGCAAAAGTGGCAAATCTCTCTAGAGCTACAGTTGTCTCATCAGAAAAGATGACATCCTGAAAAGTCTCGCCACTTTCGATCCATGCCCGTGCTTGGTCCACTCGTTTTACCTTGTTGGCATCCCTTATCATTGGATACACTCTGTTAAGACTAGGAAGAATTTTACAGGTACAGTATAACCACACTTTTTTACCTACAGTGAACAGTATACCTGTACTGTCCTAACTATGGCACAGTAATTACAGTATCAACCCTGTTCTGTAACTCTGTTCTGCCACTTTGCATACTACAGTATTGCATTGTACTATACTTTATTACAGTAAGACACTTACTTTACACATCCATATTTCCATCCCGATTGGTGTGGATGCTATGCTATTGTGACTGTTCTCTAGAACAGTCTTTGTATATATATATTGCTTTGTCAAAAGTACAGCTAAGTGTTATGTATTCTCATCTATTAAGTACTTTGTTCACTTTTATTTATATTTTTAATCAATTCATATTCTATTAGGCATGTCTTTCAATTATATAAACTTTCTATTGTCATTCACTGTAGTAATGTAGTAATCAATGGGCCTTTCCTGTATAAATTAGCAATTGGACCTGGATGTTTTCTTTCTTTATCTTTAATCATGGATGCATTCTGAATATCTGGACTAATATTCAGATTAATTTCTTCAAACAGGTATGTGTCTGTATGCTGTATGCTGACTCCAATCAATTGAGAGAGAATTGATAATCTAATAATTTGGTATGTGTCCGTATGCTGTATGCTGACTCCAATCAATTGAGAGAGAATTGATAATCTAATTAACTATTTGGTGTGTCTGATTTGATTAGACAAACCCCTCCCTTAAGTGTTAATCAAATGCATGTGATTAGGGTACTTAAGTTAGTGTAACTTGGCTGTGAGCCATATGGCTGTGTAACATCAAAAGAGTCACATCTTAAGTGTCATATCTAAAGTGTATACAAGAGTTAATTTTGGAGTTGAAATTGGAGGAAGATTCCTCACTCCTTTGTGAATGTCTCTGTTCTCTCCAACATCCCCACTCCCCACTGCACCATTATTTATACACCTCTCCCAACAACTTCTATACCCCTCATTAAAAATCACCCACACAAATCCTCTATTCACACCCACTATCTACTCCTTCCCACTGCTGGGGATCTCCCCATAGCCTGAAGTCAGACATACACACCTGATCTCACTCATGTGTCCCTGCCATCTCTTCCCATGTAAATGGTGTTAACCTTATCATTTAATACTGACCAGCCTTAAATCTCACCCCACAAATCAAGTATCCCAATAGCTGGCACTCATGGCTATTATCCCATACTCAGTCACTCCTACCACACATTTTGACCAAGCACTGCCATCTACAGCACTTACTCCCTCACCTACTGTCTCTGTAAGTTTCCCATTAAGCCTCTTAGATTGTAAGCTCTTCGGGGCAGGGATTTCCTTTCCTATTGTCTGATTTTGCTGCACTTATTGTATAATTATAATTCCCTGTATTGTATTCTTTGTGAAGCGCTGAGTACACTTTTGGCACTATATAAATAAATAAATACATACAATACAATACAATTGGGGTTAACGTCGCTATTATGCAACAGGATTGGTTCAAGTCACTGGCATAATCAGCTCAAATTGATTGTAGCTGAGAAACCATATTGTTTATTCCGGTTGCTTAGCAGCAGAGTGTATTTAAATCATTGGATAGTGCTAGCCAATCAGAGTGGAGACATAACCTACTACCAGCACTGCTGATACTGGAACCGTTTCCCCCTGGTGACGCTTATCGACATTTCTCTCAATTTAATGTGTTTTTAATGCATATGTGAGTGCAAGTCTTGCAGACACTACTCTTTGTATTTTTAATTGTAATACATTTCTGGTTTTAAGCTATGGAGCTGGCGCTTCTCTTTTTCTATTTTTTTATTTAGGTATTTTCGTGATCCAGCTAAGATCACCCAGAAGCAACTGCCTCCTCAATAAATGACTGTTTTCTGGAATCAGGACTTCCTATGTTCATCTACTGTACATTGTGGGTCTGGTTTGAAGTTTCTTTTTACATTTACTTTCTGTATTGCTGTGGTTATATTGATGCATTTTAGTCTTATATAATGTTTCACACTATCTCCAATACAGTCATCTTATCTAATATTATTTCCAGTTCCTACTATCTAGACATCCCTAACACACCGCGCAAGCGCTGCTTTTTTGGTGTGTTTTGTTTATATATATATGTAACGGGTATTCCCTCTAGTCTGACCAACCCAATCTCATATTGGCCCCTGTGGTCTATCCAGCCCCCATTACATGGTCGTGTCTGGTGGTGCACCTGTTGGCAACAGGACTCCTGAGTCTCCTGCATGATCGTGTTTGGAGACTGTCAATCCAGACAGGCAGCTGAGGTAGTGTGTGCGAGTCCTACCTATATCACGTGCAGCGCCTCCACCTCATCAGGATCTCTGCGTCCGCAGGGAGATGGTTCTAATGAGGAACTCCTTCTTGGTGGTGACTTCCACTGGAGAGTAACTTCACACTCACACAGTGGGGTTGTCTTTGAACAGGGCATCTTTATTGACGATAGTATGGGCAGACTGCCCCTTGCAGCGGTTAGCTCAGCCGCACATCTTGCCGTACTGTCCCTTGAAAAGGTACGCCCTCCCAATGGAGTGGGATCCCCTCTCTCCGCAGGGAGATCACCCCTGTGCCAGATCCCTGGACACAGTGTGGCCTTGTCAGGCTTGATGCTACTTGATGTAGAAACGGGCCACTAGTTACTGCACTAGTGGGCCCTCCATTCACAAGTCTCAACACAGACTTATTCCTTCCTCCAACGCATTAACTTTGGGCAGTTCTGTGTCTTATATACCTCAGGAAACAGGCACATCTCTGATGTCACTAACTGTGGACTCAGAGTATGTAGCCACTCCCATCCATACATAGGACACCTCACCAGGGTGTGAGGGCAAACCTCCATGATTACTGCTGGCACCCCTGTAACTTACCAGGTTTACTGCCTCTGAGTCGTGCTCTAATGTAGATACCTTCGTCAAATTAGTAACATCAGACATCATGAGACTACCAAAGGGAATTAAAAAACAAAACTTGACGTACTTACAACGTATTGCATTGTTTGATTTAGAACAAGACCCCTTGATAGTTATAAAACCCTCGGATAAAGGGGGTAATATAGTCATTCTTAGTCATTCTTAATAAGGAAGACTATGCAACTGAATGTCGACGTTTATTGTCTGACCGCAGAAGTTATAGAGTATTATCTGAGGATCCCACTACTCTATTTAAAACACAACTTACAACTATACTATCTGCAGGTCTGAACAATAAGGTAATCTCTAAGAGGGAATCTGAATTCATTATGGTGAAGTGTCCCCAAATTGCCACGTTTTACCATTTACCGAAGGTACATAAAAACAAAATGCCACCCCCAGGAAAACCCATTGTTTCGGGGATTGATAATCTAACAGGGAATGCGAGTAAATATCTCGATGCTGTACTCCGTCCATTCGTTAATGCATTACCGTCCTTCTTAAGAGATATGAAAGATGTGCTCCTGAGATTGGAGGATATGGTGGTAGCCCCTGACACGTTTCTAGTAGGATTGGACGTGGAGGGGTTATACACCAGTAAATGCCACCCAGTTGGCCTTATGGCTGTGACACACTTTCTCACCCAACGCGACACAAGTTGTAATAGACATAATGAGTTTATAATACAACTATTGGATTTCGTATTGACGCGAAACTACTTCTTGTTTGACAAAAAGGTCTACCATAAAATCCAGGGCACTGCGATGGGAACCACCTGTGCCCCCACATATGCCAATTTATATCTGGGCTGGTGGGAGGAAACGGTGGTTTTCAGCGATGCCCTGGATGAATATACAAGACACGTTGAGTGGTGGGGCCGCTACATTGATGATATTATCATGCTGTGGAGCGGTCCCAAACAACTGCTAAACGAGTTCATCAGTGTACTTAATAACAATGACCACAATCTTAAGTTGACCATGGAAGTGAATGAGAGTGTCCTTAACTTTTTGGATTTGACAATCTCCAAACAAATGGATGGTAGGCTGTCCACGACCATATTCCGTAAAACCACAGCGACCAACAGTCTCCTATATGCGGATAGTCACCATCCACTACATATAACCCGGAATATACCTACGGGACAATTCCTGAGGTTACGTAGGAACTGTACTACGGTCCAAGAGTTTGAGAAGCAAGCAGTAGATATGAAGCTAAGGTTTACAAAACGTGGCTACTCTAATAACTCTATTCATAGGGCCTATACACGAGCTAGAGACATGTCACGTACACACTTGCTTGCTGAGAGACAAAATACGAACACACAAGAATCAAAGATCATACGGTTTATTGGTAACTTTAATAAACAGTGGAATGACCTGAAGGGCATCTTCGGGAAACACTGGCACATCCTGAGGAATTACCCTGATTTGAGGCAGGTACTGCAGGAAAGACCAACCATGACCTGCAGGAGGGCTAGGAACCTTAAAGACAGGTTAGTACACAGCCACTACCGAACTGTAACACCCCGTACCTGGCTAGGCGACAGGAGACCAGTAGGATCATATCCTTGTGGTCGTTGCTGGGTGTGTCCTTTTATGAGGGTCACGAAGAGTATTCCAGACAAAATAGACACAACAGAACACACTATCACTAGCTTTATCAACTGCCTTATAGTGGGAGTCATATATCTCATTACCTGTAGATGTGGCTTGCGGTACGTGGGCAAAACCCACAGGGCTCTAAAGGTGAGAGTCCTTGAACACCTGGGGGCAATAAGGAATATTCTTGACACCCCGGTCGCACGCCACGTCAATGACCTCCACAATGGGGACCCAAAATACTTAACATTCTGCGGGATAGAACATCTCCCCTGGGGCCCCCGAAAGGGCAATTGGGACAAGCGTCTATTACAACGTGAATGTCAATATATATTCACCCTCCAGACCCTTCAGCCACATGGACTCAATGAGGGATACATTTATTCCCCGTTTTTACAGTTCGGGTGGCTTCATCCAAATAATAATATATGTACTATACACTAATTCTGTCGACTCTGCATATACAGTATACAGGTGTATATTTATACATCAGACATTCTGGTGTTCGGGGTATACAGTTTGAGTCCTAAACTCCCTATGGCCATATTGACTATTAGAGGCGGCTGTATAAGGATCTCACACTCCTACAATTTACACACATGTATATATTCCTTTGTTTTGGGGCTCTGGGTATACAGTTGGAGTTCTTAACTCCCCCTGGTCGTATTGACTACTAGAGGCGGCCTTTTTAAGGATCACACACTCCTACGACCCATACATACATTTTTATAAATATATATATAGAGGTCTATTTATCAATCGTGCTATAATGACACACTTTGCACTTCCACCCTAGTCTGTTATCTGTGCATCTATCTCGCAATTATTTAGCTTAGTCTATGGTATACACCTCTGTTTATTAAACATGGGTGTACTTACACCCGTGAGGTTCATCTATAATGCTATAATATTTGGACCAAATATAGGAATATTCCTTTAACAGGGCATTTTGAGCACCAGAAATGTTAAACAAAATAGTAGGCAGGGCTCGGTATGCCCGCGTTATGTTACCCTGCTGAGTATGATTGGCTTTTCTGAAAGACGTACCTCTAGCCAATCAAGATAAAATACCAGGGAAATGATGCTCCAGTAGTGTCTGCATCACCTTGAGAAAGTGCTAGGTGGCACGAAACGTACGTCGGTGTTTTTATGATGTCCCAACTATGACGTCATCAGGCGGCGTGGGGTCGGAGTGGTGATTGAAAGACCAGGTCGTATACTACCTTCCCAGCAGGACCGCAAGTTTGCGATCGAACCTATTTATGGTTTATACTAAGACTGGGTTATTTGTAGTAAGCCCTGGTTGGCGCAGTAAGCAGCTTTTAGCTGCATGAGTCTGTTTCTCTGTTTCTCTGCTCCACGATAGAAAAGGGAGACACGTGTATACACATATTACAGAATATATGCCTGAACATATCGTTACCTTACCAGCGAGATCACAACATCGCGTGACAATAGTCAATGTATAATTGATAACTGGGAGGCCTGCATGATACCCGCATTTGACGAAGACCATGTGTATTTATGTGTGTGTATATTGCGTGTCTGATGATATAGGGCGGTAGTAAACATTATATGCCTGCTCCTCTGTTTGATGTGAGCGACAGGGAAATTGTACATATCCCATCATAGGGAACAGATATAGTAGAATACCTATTTGACTCAATCACTGATGCCATAGGATCACATGTGTGGTATTACTACAAGTACACATAGGAGGTACGTAGCACATTACTCTCTGTCCCCATTTATTGGAAATAGCGAGTGCAAATAGGTTCTTTTTGGGCTACTCCCTTTGTACCCTCCCCCCTTACACCCAGGTTTACTGCCAGCAGGAGAGATAACTGCAGACCATTTTACAGCATGGCTACAATCTCCCCCTGGTGAATCCCCACCAGCCCGGCTGGGACCTAAATTTGGTGTACCTTTGTCCAGGAAGCACTGTAAAATGGAACACATAATTGGTTAGAACAACACCACTGTTTTCATAATTAACTGTGTAGCGCTCACTGATCAGCAGGGGGCACTTATCTCAGAAACAGACCTCGCTATCTGTCTTCCTAATAATAGTGGCGAGGGTCTGGTTTCTTTACTTCCCGACCCGCTATATTGGTTACAGTGATACTGTATTCCCGGGGCAAGCCACTCTCAGGTCTATATACTGCGCCCGATGCTCCACACTCTCATTAGTTGGGAGATCCTTTCTTCCGCCCTGCGCCCAGTAATCGCGCTCTCCTTGTTCACCATATATATCTCTATCATTTCTCGTATCCACCCATCCCTCTGATCCTCTATCTCCTGCATGAGGGACTCGGGCGGGGACATAGGGATACTCTAAGCCATGTGAGCTCTTGTACTTTGACACAATGGCCCGTTCAGCCCGGCTGGCCCGTATCAACTTGGTGTTACCCGCTCTCCCTGACAGCACCCATGACAGGGGTTCGTCCAGTTCTACCGGATCTTCCAACTTGCTTGGACCCAATGGCTCTATTAGCCCGCGACAAATGTCATACCATCGATCCTGCATCGCTTTTAAATGAGCCTCCTCAGTGAACTCTCCCTTGGCCCACCAATAATCTACCACCCCATCTCGCTCTAAGATGAACCTGGTTCTATCCATCCATGCCTCATATCCTTCAAACAGGGGTGCCCACCACCGGGTCTCCTTGAACTCTTCCAGGGATGACTCTACTAAATCTTCCCCTTCTGGACCACCCCCTGAGGATATACCGGAGGTACCTTCTGACCGGGCCTGATAATCTAACCCCTTTGATCGGCTAGCAATAGTGACACTGACGGCACTTGGACAGTCACTGGACACTGATACCTGCCGAGAGTACCTCCCACCCACCGAACCATCATCGGATGTAACACAGTCCAAGCTCCCCCCAGTCCGTTCATCAGAAGTGACCCGGGAATCCCCTGACATCCCTAAACTCGATGAGGAACCAAAGGAAAAGGTGGTTGGGGCCGGGGCTTTAACTAGGGCCTTGGGTTTAGCTAGGGCGGGGATTGGGCATAGGGCCGGACAGTCTTCACCACTACCTGGTCCGGTGCCACCGCATGGGCTCTCTGCTTCTCCGGTCTCACTGCTCTCCGGCTTCCGTAGCGATCGCTTGCTCTTCTTCGACCTAGGCGATCGGTTGACACTGCTCGAGCGAGGAGGCACAGTCATCTCCCAATCGGCTCCGCCCTGCCCGCCGGAAGTGACGTCCTGGAACGCACGTGACTCTCCGCCATCTTGGGTTGGGTCCCCAAGCGAGACCTCTTCCTCCACTATGACATCCGGTAATGCCTTTTTCCTCTGTGGCACCGCTTGGGCCTGGCACCGTCCCTCCTCCGCCGTCGCCACCCTCGGAGCCTGGTAAAAGCAGGGACTTTGTTTACCGCTCCGTGGTGTCGGGGTGGATCTGCTGCCATCAGAACCGCTGGTCACCACGGCCGTGGGACTTCGCCGCTCGGGTTGCCGCTGTATGGGCGATACTCTGCTTCGTTCACTGCCGACACAGGTGAGTGGTACTCTTTTGATAGTACTGCTACAGTGACTCGCCGGCGGTCGTGTCGTCACCGCTGTAGGAACTGCAGGTTCCTCATCCGAGGAATCCAACTTCGACTTAGGTAGGGGCACTCCGCTCGGTGATCGGCGGTGAGCCTCTCTTTTATCACTGCGTCGGTGATTGTCTTTCTCGTCCGGCTCAGCTTTGATAGCCGGGCCTGATCCCTTTTCTCCGGGATCCGCATGCTCCCTCCAGAGTGCACCGGGGAGTTCTGCTGATAACATAGCTACATCTCCCGCGGCCTCTACTGCCTGGACCAGCACGAACGTTGGCATGGGCCACAGATATTGCAGGCCACATTGCGAGCATCGCGCTGTAGTGCTCACTGCACCCCCCGGCATGCGACACTGTAGGCATAGGCATGTCACTGTCTCGGTACCAGCCACTCGAAGTATTAGGAAGTCTCCTGGAGCCGAGTAAGGATGAGTTGATATCAGAGATCCCTCTTCAGATGACCCAGCACCGGGGCTGAGTTAGTCATAGTCCATGAGGGCGCGGCTCCAGCTTTCGCACCATACTCCCCATCAGGGTGAGGTTTTCCTGGCCAACTCTCTGCAAGTTGAGAATTTGCAACATTTTCTTCAACTGGCCCACGCGGTTTCCCAGGGAAGCGGGAACCGCCATTTTGGTTTGCAATGTCAATCTTGTTATCGGCTGAGGTAGCTTTTGACTGTTTGGACATCGAATGACAAGCAAGTCCATTATGCTCCTCATATCTCACAACAATGTCCTCCTCCCTGTCCTCAGGGTTAGTACCCCAAGGTCCTAGGCAGGACCAACACGGCGCAGCCACAGCTTTCACGCCACTCCACAGCAGGCTCACAAAAGTTGCTTCTGTAGCTTGCTCTTCACCCGCACACATGCCATGTGCGCTCTCTCCCTCGGCCTCCGTCCGCCATCTTGGACCTTCCGCACCGCACAGATCCTCCATTCTTGCGGTCGCCATTTGGTTACTGTATATTGTTTTATTGTACATGGAGCTCCTCTCTGCGGGGCAGCTGCCACACCGATACAATAAAAATGCCTGGTGCACCACCTTGTGTACCTAATGTAGATCTGACTCGTGTTTGCACTACCTCAGGCTAGGCTCACTCTTTCTGTGTCTGCTGTATCTCCTTCCTTCCAGTCTGTGCTCCCTTCGGTAAGTGGTCTGGAATGGGCTAGAGTACTCTGGCTCTTCCATGCAGTACTTGGGCATCTACCTACTGTTGGCTAGCCTAGCGCAGACCCTCTCCAGGATTCCTGACTTCGTTAACAGTTTATCCCTTTAGGCATCCTACCACTAGCACTACCTCAAGGTGACTAGGACAGCTATAGCCCCTCTCCAGCCCCACTAACTCCTTGCAGGATACCAGGTCGTCCGTGCGGTCTGCAGCTCCAGCAGCTCCCCTGACTACCCCTGGCTCCATCCCACGCAGCACAAAGTGGCAGCAGACACTCTCCCTGTTTCCCAGTGTGCCTAGCAAAAGCCTGTCCTGTTGACAGGTCTCTCAGCAGCGCCTCCAAATGTAATGGGTATTCCCTCTAGTCTGACCAACCCAATCTCATATTGGCCCCTGTGGTCTATCCAGCCCCCATTACATGGTCGTGTCTGGTGGTGCACCTGTTGGCAACAGGACTCCTGAGTCTCCCGCATGATGGTGTTCGGGGACTGTCAATCCAGACAGGCAGCTGAGGTAGTGTGTGCGAGTCCTACCTATATCACATGCAGCGCCTCCACCTCATCAGGATCTCTGCGTCCGCAGGGAGATGGTTCTGATGAGGAACTCCTTCTTGGTGGTGAATTCCACTGGAGAGTAACTTCACACTCACACAGTGGGGTTGTCTTTGAACAGGGCATCTTTATTGACGATAGTATGGGCAGACTGCCCCTTGCAGCGGTTAGCTCAGCCGCACATCTTGCCGTACTGTCCCTTGAAAAGGTACGCCCTCCCAATGGAGTGGGATCCCCTCTCCCCGCAGGGAGATCACCCCTGTGCCAGGTCCCTGGACACAGTGTGGCCTTGTCAGGCTTGATGCTACTTGATGTAGAAACGGGCCACTAGTTACTGCACTAGTGGGCCCTCCATTCACAAGTCTCAACACAGACTTATTCCTTCCTCCAACGCACTAACTTTGGGCAGTGCTGTGCATTATATACCTCAGGAAACAGGCACATCTCTGATGTCACTAACTGTGGACTCAGAGTATGTAGCCACTCCCATACATACATAGGACACCTCACCACGGTGTGAGGGCAAACCTCCATGATTACTGCTGGCACCCCTGTAACTTACCAGGTTTACTGCCGGCAGGTGAGACAACTGCAGACCATTTTACAGCATGGCTTCATATATATATATATATCTTGACATATAATTGTATATATGTTATAGTATTATTGGATATTTCCCTAACAAAAATATATAAAAATCTACCCCTATAGACTTCCTGGGGTATTTCTATTTCCCTTTATTTTCTCTAGAGTAATATTTTATAGGATTGAGGGGTCATATGTATTCCATTATATTGTGTTTTTATTGTATGTTGGTACATTGTGTGCTTTGTGGGGTTTAAGTACATTTGTATTTTTGCATATACAGTAGCATATTGCCCATTTTATTTAGTATACATTTTGTATTTTTGGTATTCTGTAGACTTTGGTACATGTTCAATAATACTATATACACATTTGTTTTTATGGTGTTTATCTATAGTTATAATTGTGCACTAAGTGCAAATAGCTAATAACACTCTTTGTTATTTTTTAGTTAAGAATAAATTTGACCTGTTCAATTGTATCTCTGAAAAATGTTTATCAGCATCGTAAATAGGGTAATGACATTTATAGTAGCTGGGTGATATAGGTAACATTAAATTCAATGAGCAATATGCATCATGCTCCTATAAAGTACACATACGTGTAGAAGCATAGCAAAATAAATGCCCGTGTTTCATACAGTATTTAATCATTCTTAATCAAAGTTTTTTCATTGAATCTTTGCCAAAGAACATTACACAAAGCAATATTTGACACCAGGATGCAGCTTTTTAGAAAGTTTTAGTGAAGCATCGATTTTTCCACAGTTTGGCAAATTTCCACACCTCTAGCTATTTAAAAAATGGATTGGTGATGCTAAATAATAGACACAACTATGTCAATGAAACAGTTAGATAATCCGTAACATTGCTCACTACAGAACCCTTTACAGAGACCGAGTATGCTATTAGAAAAACAGATTGTTGGTTTCATCAGATAAGCTTTTTGATGGTGTTATTATTAGGGGGGGAAAAAACAGAAAATAATATTTTTCTTTTATTGTTCTTATAATATACACAATTAGTCACTGCCCTGTTGGATTTATAATCTAATGTTGGTGCCTGGGACATTGGAAAAATAGTTGGTTATGACTACCCAGTCAAACCTATGGCCGCCGACAGACTACACATAGCCCAAGACTTGAGTCTTTACCTGGGCCTCTTCTGTCAGTGGCCCTGCGAGTCATACCTGTCTTCCACCCCCTCTATCACACTCTCACTGCCAACTCGTTTTCACTCCCTCTCTCACTCTTCTCCTACCTCTCATCCTTCCTCCCTCTCTACCCCCACTTTCTCTACCCCTTTTAATCTACCTATTTTTCGCTCTAACCCCCACTCTCACTCTATCTCCTTCCCCCTATTTCTGTCACCTTTCTCACTCCCCCCTCCCCTCTATATCTTTTAATCCCCCCTGTATTTATCCTCTCCCCTCTCTAACAAAATGAACTTGGGGGGCCTTCGGCAGAGGGAGATGGGGCCCCATGGTCGGATGCGATGTTGGCCCCGACTTCCAGGTGAGCCGAACCTCTAGCATTGGCCAGCCGAGTACACCTAGGGGGTTTGGCAACAGAGGCTCCACAGCTGAGAAGAGCTGGAGTACCCTGTGGCACACAGATGCCCCAGAAGCCTAGCTTTAGCTGCCCGGACCCCAAGGAGGCATCGGGCCTGGGACACTTGTTCCTGCTCTCCCCTGCCTTATTGTGTCTGGAGCAAATTCTGCATTACTGTCTTTATCTATTTTTATAGACATAAATTAAAGCATATTAATGCTAATGCATTACATTAGTCACATTTTAGAAACATTCCAAACATTGGGAATTTATTGGACAAACTCTCATTCACCTTCTTCCCTCCCCCCACCAAAATGAAACTAAGGGAATATAAATTAACATACAGGACAGTTTTACAAAACAAATATTTATGTATAAGTTGTGTTGAGATACAGTACTCTATGCCATTTGTAATATGAAAATTGCGAAAACATCAGACGAGAACTTGTTGTCTGTAGACGTGCTCTTCTAAATCTTTTAAATAGTATAGATAAGCTATACTGTCCTTATCCATTTATCATACTGTTAATAGATATCTTTTTTTAAAGCTGGCTAACAGTCTCAGTGAAATTGCCTGCAGATCATTGTCCACTCTGATGTACTTATCTTTCTGACATAAAAAGGCAGAAAACATATTTTCCTGGAAGATTATACAAAATGTCATCCCAACACATACAAACAGCTGGTCATCTTGTTACACCCATCAATAGCTCTGTGGAAGTAAGAAAAACATCAAGAATGTAATTTAGATGGGCAATAATTTAGAATTCTTTCACTGTTTATATGTATATGATATCCTCCTGTTCCTAATTTTCCACCCAAAAGCTCAACTTAACACGATAAAGAAAATAGAAAATATATTCAGTTTACCGTAATATTCTTTTCCTGTACTCTACTAATGGCAGTGGGTACTAATTGGGATTAGCTCGTCCTTCACCGTAGTAGGACAGGAAATGGGAATAGAAAATTACAGTATACTGAATACATTTTCTATTTTCCTGTTTCCCATATGGCAGTGGGTATTAATTGGGATATACCAAAGCTCACCCAATGGGAGGGAAAAAAGACAAGAATGCCAATTTTTTAGTTAACTGTTTATTTCATCTATAATCACTAGGATAACTTTTCAGCCAAATGTTGCTTCAGTTTAGACTTGAATGTCAAGCTTGTAGTATTTCATGAAGGTGCGAAATGAGGACCAAACCGCAGCTTTACGAATCTGTGTTGGATATGCTTGGGCTTTAAATGCCCATGAGGTAGAAACTGTTTTAGCCAAATGTGCCTTTATTCCCTGTGGGATTTATTTGTTTTTAAGGTTACAGGCCAACTTCATACAGTAGATGAAGTAATCCTTTCACGATATGGTTACCCTTGAGGCTTGCTGCTCTCTTCTAGAACCATGTGAGATTATAAACAGCCTATCTGATTGTCAGTATTTTTAAATACTGAGTAGGTATGTCTTCAAACATCTTACCACATCTAAGTTATGTACTCTTGCCCATTTAGGATTATATAAGAGAGAAGGATCTGCATGTAATGATACAACAGATATACCCTGCTCAAGCAAATGAAGAGGGAAAGGAAAACCAAACAGTACAGGGAGGGTGGTGCTCACAGGGAATGGGTTATTGACTAAATCGGTGAAAAGAAAGAATCCCTATATTGTGGCACTAAAGAGAGATACACCCTAGTTAAAACTTAATATTTATTGTATAATTTTAAAATAAAACTGTTTGGAGTGAACCATAAATGCAGGACAAATAGCTAAATAAAAAAGATTAAAGGAACGGAGAGGTGGGGTGAGGGTGCTAATAGGATAATGTTTGTGTATGTCCTATTAACAAACTTTATTGACCCTTCAATTGTGTATGGGTGTCCATATGTGTCATAAAAGGGTAAGTATAGTTAGGATAATATTGTATCACAAATCCCTAGTAACCAGTTCTAAATCTAGGCTGAATGGGATAAACTATATACTTCCAGTGAAACATGAAGAGGTGTTGGTAGATCCTGGCTATATATAGTAAATAACTAACTATTTTAAAATTATACAATAAATATTAAGTTTTAACTAGGGTGTATCTCTCTTTAGTGCCACAATATAGGTATTATTTATTTTCACCGATTTAGTCCATTTAGGATTAGCCTGATTCGGGCAGAAGGATGGGAGAAATAAGGGACTTTCATTTCTGGTCGTACTGTAGAACTGTCTTAAACTGCTGAAAAATGAGAAACGGTTTCCTTTTACAACTATACCACTCTTCTTGCAGATGTAATTGCAACCAAAAAGACTGTCTTCCATGTTAATAATCTTAGCAGTATTTGCTGCAATGGTTCAAATGGGTTGGTCCACTAGAGTATTTAACACTAGAGAAAGATCTCCTATACTTTTTATTTTGGGGTCACAGGTGCCTGACCACTTGTAGAGTTCTCATCACTATCTGATGCGATATCCTTTTTCTAATAAAGTGGATAAAGCCAATATTTGGACTTTTAGAGAAGTTAAACTGAGGTTTTTTTTCAAAATCAGATGGTAAAATTCTACCATGGTGACAGAAGAAGGATTGAGACAATCGTCATGCATTTTCTTACCCCATTCCAGAAAGCAATGCCAGATGCGATAATAAACCAAAGAGGTTGACAATTTCATGGCTAACATTAGAGTTGATATTGTTCTATTGAAACAGCCTTTTTTCTTTAATCATTGCCACTCAACCTCCATGCCACTAGAACCACTTTCTTTCGTCTGGTGCTGCACTGGTCCTTGTTTAAGACAGTGGAAGATGCCATGGTAGATGGCCATATAGGCCAACATATGGGAAAAATATACACCAGATTGAAGTTCCAATGGAAACCGAAAGCATTTATCTAGCTTTCGAGATGGTGAGAGTACCTTGAACAGAAATTTGACACCAATTTGTTTTGATGTGTCACCATAAGATCTATTTGGGGTTGTCCCCAACACAGTATCAGCTGTTAAAATACTTGTAAGTCCAGTTCTCACTCTCCCGGGTGGACGCTAGTTCGGTTTAGGAAATCTGCAGTCGTATTCTGTGATATTCTTGAAATGATGTTCGACCCAAAGAAGAATTGATGCTGCAATAGTTAGAAGCTTTCTGCTTCTGGTCCCTTCTTGCTTCGCCACATACTTTACTTCTATATTTTTGTTGGATTCTATCCTTTACAGTGGCGGCCGCGCTTTATCCTAAGGCGGCCGCCACCGCGGGAAATTTAAAACCGCGGAGGCGCGCGGCTTCTTTTCGGCCGGTTTCCCGCACCTCGGGCGCGTTCAATGATAAGCGCCATTAGCGCTTATCTGAGAATGCGGCCGCCGCGCGGGATACTCCGATACAAACAGAGAAAATGCCCGGATAAATCCGGGTAAGTGTTAGAATAAAGGTGGCCGCGACAGTATGTTTGTGCCTGAACTTGATCTTGAAAGAAGAACAGAGCTTTTTTACCGCATGCAACTGTAGCATATTTGCTAGGAAGTTTCTGTAGGATTTTGGACAAATTCCTTGTGCCACAAAAGTTCCCATCTGTGCACCCCTTCCAGTTTAGCTGCGTCTATTTCTTCTGTAATATTTTTAATATGCAGATTATTGCAGCAAGATCTTTTTTCGCTATCTTCAGCCTTCTGAAGCAGGACATCTACTTGTCTGCGTAAATAGAGTATTTCCTGATCAGCCCCGTCTGATATTGGTGCACTTTCTCTAGGCTGCATTCCACAGCATCAGTCCTCTCCCCTAGTTCAGTCAATTCTGTTTTAAATGTATCCATAGATCTGTCCAATTCGGTATGAAAAGTCTCCTTTAATTCTGTTTTAAGGTCTTGCGCAGGCTAAACATATCTTGTCTTGTCAGAGGTATGTGGCGTCCTCCCTCTCCGTCTACCTCCCGGTCTCTCTGACCTCATGAGGATCTGCCATCGTGTGTCACAGTTGCGGTAGCTGATGTCGGCTTCTGGAGCGGTCCCTCAGCGTGCTTTTGACGCCATTGATCGAGTATAGGATAGGCCGGCTGCCAGACCTATTTAATTCACCTTAGAGTTATTTTTACGTTTGAGTGTTTAGTGTTCCCAGGTTCTGGGTTGTGCGGTTGTCAGCGGTGCTCCACTACATCGCGGTCATCACCAGTGCGTTATGTTGCTCCTTTTTGTACCCTCCTGCTTGTTTTTGTTTTTTGGAGGGGCAGATCTTTGCTCTTTTATGTGTGGGGTTTAAAACTTAGATTTTATTGTCTCCAGTTTGTAATTGTCTTGTGGGGGGAGATGTGAGGTGTGAGGGCTCCTCTGCTCTTTAGCACACCTTTCTCCCTAAGCTTCCTTTCTTGGGTTTTTTACCCCCCCCCCCCCCCCCCTTGTATTACCAGAGTCCTGCAGGCTCCTCTCCTCTGCTAACGCTGTCAGCACCTGCTCTTGCTTCCTTTAGCTGCCCAGCAAAGAAGACTGCCACAACGGGGGGTCTTTATGCACCACAGGGGGTCTATGCACGGGCTGCCACTCCGTGATCTACCGCCGATCCCGACGGCCATTTTAGAATTAGCCACTTTCAGCTTTTTATCTCTGTGGGAGGGTCGAAGGCCCTGTTGGCGGTCCCCGGCCCACTTCTGCAGCTGCCCGCAGCTCCTCAGCAATGAGAGCAGACCCAAGGACCAGCCAGTAACCAGCCGCAACCTCTTTCGGGGATCACTCTTACCGGGAGGCTGCACTGCAGGTCAGCGCCATTTTGTGCTTAACCTGTGCTTAACCTGTGCCTTTTTTTAATACAGCTCAACCCCGTTATAGCGCGATCCGCTATAACGCGGATCCGCATATAACGCGTTTTGAGCATGGACCCCGAATTAAAAAAAAAAAAGATTTTAATTTAAAAAAAAATTTGCGCACTGCATACACTGCATACACTGCATACACTGCACACACACCGCACACTGCACACTGCACACACTCAAAGCACACAGCACACACTCACAGCACACTGCATACACTCACAGCACACTGCACACACTCACAGCACACTGCACACACAACAAGCACACACAGCACACACACCACACACACACACAGCACACACCACACACCACACACACAGCCCCCCTACCTTTGGTGTCACAGCCCACCTTTGGGGGCATCGTGGGGCTGCTGGGGGGAGGGAGGAATGGTGCAAGGCTGGGGGATCGGCGCGAGGCTGAGGGGTCTGTGCGGGGATCAGAGCGAGGCTGGAGGGGGGAATAGGTGGGATGGGTCGGTGCGAGGCTGGAGGATAGTTGCGGGGATCCGTGGTTGGATTGTGCGTAGCTGCTGAGGGGAGTGCGGGGAATGCTGAGAGAACTACAGTGGCTGCTAGGGGACACATAGGGCTGCCGGCGCCTCACTCCACCTCCTCCCCCTTCCTCCCCCCTCCCGATCGGGCGAGCGGCGGCCATTTAAAAAAAAAATTAGCGCGATCCCAGTTATAGCGCGGTCGGATCGGGTGGCCCCCAAGGACGCGCTATAACGGAGTTGAGCTGTAGAAGGATGCTTCCTAAAGAAAAACTGTTAATCCCCTCAAAATATGTGTGTCATACACACACCTGTCTCTTTTTTTTCCAGAGACATACCGTATTCACCCATCTCTAATTACATTTAAGTCAGTACTGTCAATTGAAGTCTAACTGCTTGTAGGAAAGATTGAAAGTCATCCTGGTCATTTGATGTGTGAGATCTTTGTTCAGCCATAAATGTCACCTGAGTTTCTACTTAATAAAATTTTATTATCTCTACTAAGGGTTTTCAGCTCAGCAGTAACAGGTCAGATGACCATGAAAACGGATTCCTCCAGAACAAGGTAGAGTATGGTAATAAAAAAAAACTGCCATAGCTCGTACTCTCATTTCTAATTTTCAAGAACCAGCGGGCTGATTTGCACAACGTGCACTCTTTGCCTACCTTAAAAGCCAATCTTTTTAATTATGATTGCAACGCCTTGCGTGGCATTTTTCTCCGGATTTCTATCAATCTGTTTTTGGTTTGCTGGAGAGATTTCAGTTTGTGTAGAGCCCTTTTAAACTGGACCACGGCAAGGAGACAGCATTTGTTTTAACATTCAATAGCAACATTTCACATATAAAGGGCTCTTATTAGGGTCAGTCATTGTTAGTTGACACAGAGTTACATAACAAATTGAAGAACTACTGAGTAGTAGTATTACAAGGTTGAGTTAAATACAGTAGTGTGTTTAATCAACAGTGCTTTCAAAAGTCAGAAAATTAATGCAATGTTAAGAATGTTAATTTGACCAGGGGTATAAATCAAGCTACTACTGAGACAGCAAATGCAAACCTGGTTTAATTTGAGACATTTTAGCATCGGGTCTACTGTACATATTAAACATATTTACAATAATAAATCTACATTTCTTCAATCAGCTATAAAAGTGCTACTTAGATATAGAGCTAAAACAAGGTCAGGGTGAGTGAGTAATTTTATGATTTTATCTTGATTCATAACACTGTTATTTTTGCATTTGCTGTTAAAGTTAGAAATAAAACAAGCAGTAAAACTAGCCATACACTGTAGGACAAAATTAATGTATTCCTAAGCAGAGATTTGAAAAATGCTCGCAGGACTTTGCAAAGCAAGCAAAAATAACTCTTGTTTCACACAAAAAAACTTTGCAAGCATTTGAAGGACAGAGCGCAAGGGAAATGACGGAGGGAGCAACAGAATGTCTAGTAGAGTATCCATTGATTTACTGTATATACCTCCTAAAACATTCTATCCAACATGTGGAGAGATACCTGAGATTTCTGGGAAATAAGCTAATTTAAATATACAAATAGACTTACTTCCCAAGTATCTCAGGTGTGTCCACATGTACCTCTCTCTCTCTGGGGTAGATCCTCAGAGGTCCGTTAAATGTTTTATCATGATGTTACCCCCATTTAATGTATTGATAGACCACAAAGGTGTTCGGCGTTACGATGCCCTCTCGTTAACCAGGGAAATGTCGAATCACTAACTGTTAACGGACGCCTGGTGTGCGCATATGCAAATCATATACTAATGAGCCGTTAACCTAACATCGCATATCCACAAACCTTTGTTTATGTTAGCATATGGAAATAACGTTATGATAATTAGGTCACGCCAAAACTTGCCGTTACTCACATCCACATCACATGGTTATCATAGCGTTATTCCAGTGAATAAGTAAATAATAGCCTACAAGCAAAAAGGGTAGGTTTAAACTGGTACCCACATGATAGGAATGAGTATAGGACTTAACCATTTCATTACATTTGTTATGCAAAGATATACAGCATATTATGGATCATATAAATATCTGAAACACATCAAGAGATGCATCATATAATGTGTCATCTTCATGTAATAAACTGTACTATGGCTTTCATTTCTTATAGTGAATGTACAGTAGGATATGTGTTTCATATCTAATATGGTATATAATGTTGACTGCATTTAATATTGGTGTACAATAATGTTTAAACATGTTCTAAGAATAATTACCAAGAGACAGAGGTAGTGAACAGTTAAATATAACTAAACAGAAAGATATAGGAAGTAAGAGATTTAATTTGCTGCACATAGAAACATAGAAATTGGTGACTGATAGGGATCCTTTGGCCACATATTCTGTCAATTTTTCAACCTTTCAGTGTTTCCTTGTGTCTATCACACACATTTTTTTAAATTATTTGACAGTATTTGCTTATACTATGTCTACAGAGACGCTATTCCATGCATCCACAACTCTCCTGCAAAACAAAATAATACTTTCTTACATTTCCCATCTATTTCCACCCTCCCATAATAAAGCATCACACCTAATTGTCCTGATGCCTGATGCTTTGATATTATTTATTATATAGGACTTGTAGGGGAATTTTGCTATGTACAGTAACAATAATGACTGCTCTTTATTTTAGATAAGAGAGAGCATAGAGAGTAGTGATATGATTTTCATGTAATGAATTCATACTGTAGTTTTACATTTCTGCTGCAAAATGCACATACTGTATCACTGTGGTTGCAATAGTTGAGTTTTGAGATCAATGGATAATTCTTAGTAGGTTCAGAATTTCCCTTATCCTGTTTTCTCAGGTGCACCTGCGATTTACAGTAGTAGAAAATACTTAATTCACACAGGAACCGAGATACGCAAGTGCATCATCGGTCATTGCTACCACCAGTAATTAATACCCCTTTCTATTTTATCTTCTTCCCCCACAAATTATCTTCTACCTAGGGGGTAAATTATTCTACACTCATGTCTCAGTCTAATCCTCCAGCATTAAGTTTAAAACTGGACAAATCAATACTGGAGATTTCATATTTTTAATAAAATATTTATGGACGTCCGTGCATTGGTAACATTGAGGATAAATCCTCTGAAATCCTCTGAAATCAATAAAACTTCATTATTTTATAAGTGCGAAACCTTCATTTAGATATTTCAAGAACATATCTGAGCAGCATTCAAGTTCAAATTATTGGGTGGTACAATATAAAGTATAGGAGAGGTTCCTAGAGCACTCCTGTAAATGAAACCCTGAAAATAAACAATGGCCGGGGCCCCAACTCAAAAAGGACCTTCCTGGTCGGTCCAATAAAGCATGGTAGTGGGTAAGGTAATAAGAGGAGGACACAAACAGGCCTATGCAAATGAGTTTAATTGCCACAATCAGACATTTCAGTTGATCCACGCCACATTTATCACGGTCAGGGACAAACCTTCAAAAATGTTGGCTGGATCAACCCGATATGTTAGATGGTGGCCATTAAACTCATTTGCAGACACGGGTTTGTGCCCTCCTGATACAATATACACATTATAATTTATTGGCATAATCAATAATGTGGATTTTTTTCACTTGCTATAGTATGAATACTTCTTCAGACATCCTATTGTTCTTACTGCCTACTGTGGGTGTTCAATATTTAAGCATTTGAAACTGAAAAATGGATTATGCCTAAATGCATCTGTAACTGTAGAACCGAATATAATATTGTTAACATGACTGCTACTTTTCCTGTTGATGTGAGTTCCCATTGAATTGAATGCATTAGTGCACGGCTACTTGGAATTGTAATTATGTATACTCAAAAATAAACTTGATTAGATGTAAATATTTGGTTACACTTGTGGAAAGATATTTTTATTGAAGTGTCACATGATATCAGTATTCTTTCATTCCAAGCTATTAATCATGTATCTGTTATGGTTTGAGATGGGATCATGAAATTAAATACAAAATAAAACATTTGACTATGCCCTTGCACACATGTTGCAAGCTGCGTCATAAAAGGAATGTGAATTTTGTTTCTTAATTATGACTATTTCAATTAATGTTGCATTTATTACTTCAAACAATAATCACAGGATAAGAGGTAGAGAACAACCACTCATTGGTCCTGGACTTCTAGCTGCAGTATGGCCTGGCACATTACGCCATGTCCAACCATGACTTCAGTGCAAAATGCAGTCCAGAACGGCAGAACCTCAGCAGCAAATCTGCCTAAGGACATCTAAAAACCAAAACCAAGAAACTCTGATATTATTGAAATACAATATAATACTGCTATCATCAAGTTTTAAATAAATACACTTGAAAGACATTAAAATGAGCCCAGGAGCTCCTTTCCTTCTCCAATAATTGCAAATATTGCTGATATGAACAACTGTGACATAACCTTCACTCACACTCATCACAACGAAAGACATTTCCGTCAACTTTTCAGTGCCAGACTATTGAGAACTAAATGTAGTCATTTCACATTGCAGTGCAGCACAATGAAACTGGAAGAACAGATTGTAAGTTCTTAGTGACAGGGACGCCTATTTCCTAATGTTTACTTTTACGTTTAAAGCCCCTATTTCTACTATGTCTCATACTATTCTGCTGCATCTATTAGTGCTGTGAAGGGCTATGTACATGGATGGCGCTATACAAATGAAGATATACATTGTAAATGTAACCCATGTCCCCCCCCCCCCAGTCGCAGACTGGACCTCTAGGGTGTAGTGAGGGCTGGTTACGTGTATGTGGGTGGTGCGTACCTGTGAGGAACAGGAGGGCCTGAGTCTCCCGCGGTGGTATAGGGGATAACAGGGACAGGCTTCTGGGGTATATGCTGTCCACACACACAGGACCTGCACAATTCCAGTCCTTGGGGGCCGCAAACAGGCACGGTTTTCAAAGGTTACCCTGAAAACCCACCCTGTTTGCTGCCCTCAAGGACTGTACTGGTGCAGACTGTTTTGCACACCATCCCACTGTACAGTATATGTTTTGACTTGCCGTTCTTTCATAAAGGAGATGTTGCGTTTTGCTTATATTATGAATAAAGAATTTGTTTTTAAAACATGTGACTGTAAACCATACTGACTGACAAATGTTTTCACAACATAGCAGTAAACCATGCACCTGTTGATGTTTTGAATTGCTGTGCACTTAAAATGTTTCTATTTTGTACAGTATTTGTAAATAAATGTTTTTGTACTTACTCCACCAATAAAAGAACATGTTGATTTGTTTTACATTGTTCCATTTGCTCCTTTGCTACTGTAACAAAATACAGTGTTTCTAGAATGTCGAGGCATACTGCACTGTATACTGTAGGCATGCTCAGTAT
Organism: Ascaphus truei; assembly: GCA_036426205.1. Lineage (NCBI taxonomy): Eukaryota > Metazoa > Chordata > Amphibia > Anura > Ascaphidae > Ascaphus > Ascaphus truei. The sequence continues at coordinate 1,707 of WSYH01005170.1, read as the reverse complement.
AAGAGTATTAAAAAAAATAGAAGACACAAACTGTACTGTACTGTATGTACTGGCACTGTATACTGTAGAAGACACAATGTTATGTGATACATGTAGAATAAATGCATAGTTTTATTTTTTGGGGTTTATTACACAGTATACTGTACTGTATATAAAAAAGTATTGTACAGTATACTGTACGGCCGGAAAACATCAGCATACTGTTTCAGGTACAGTATTACAGTATTCTATCCTAATCAATAACTACGGCCGCTAAACTGTAGACTCCGGTACGTGTTTTTTTTAAAATCCGATTCAGCAGGCATTGTTACACAAAGCGATATTATCCATCGAAATCCCTCCATTAGCTGTTTTCTTTTCTGAGGAAAAACAAAAAGAAAGGTTTTACTGTAATGGTCAGCCCCCTAAAGAAGTTCCCAGCCAGTCCCACCAATAATTTTCCCGGGGGGCGTCTCCTGTTCACATGCGCATGCGCCTACCGTCGATGTAATGACACGCATTCTGTATGCGTTTCAAGAAGGTTCCAATGCGCATGCGCCTATCGTTCCACCAATACAGTAGTTCAGTATCTGCAGTACAGTACTGTAGAAGCCGCTCAGCCAATAATATTGCGTACAGGAGAATCGCTTGACTTTTGAATCGCACCGATATTGATACTGTATTGTCAAAATAAAAAAAACACAGAAAATAATACGGCAACAATACTCACCATAGAATTTCCCATTCAGCTGGCGCCGGCGCCGGTCCACTGCCAGTCCAGCGTTCTTGATCATCCACGACGATAGTTTGCAGCGGGACTAGTCCACCTGTAGTCAGCTGATGGGGCTGGAAATTGCTTAGGTACATGCAAGCTTGATCGAAACTGCACGCGAAATCCGGCTCAGGCTCAGGGTTGTCACTGACGGCGGGACCGTCGTTGGAAGCCGGTGCTGGTGCATTGCTTGGCAGCGACTGTCGTTTCTTAGTTGGTTTTAACACGACCCTTCGCCTTTTGTCGTCATCATGATCATAGATACAGGAAAAAGCCGGTGATACACACCAATACCCTCCAACAAATTGTGGCTCAATACGATAAAAACAGGGATCGCTACATAACCTTTTCCTTATTGCACGCTTCCACGTATGAGGAGCTGGCGAAAATTTGTAAAAGTCATAGTTTTCGACAAAATACTGATACATTTGAACAACTGTTGCCATCTTATCCTCTGTTGCATTAATCGCGGCCCATATCAAATACGCGTAACTTCTGTCGGGTTTTTGGAAAGCGGGCTGCACTTGAACACTCATGGCGGGCGGGTCTCTGGAGAATACTGTAATCGAAACTGGTCTTTGTCTTTCTTTAATATGAAAAGCCTAAATTGATACATTTTTGCAACCTCTTCCTTCAGTCTCAAGGTCAAGTTACAATAGCACACTGTGGTATCTTTTTTAAACGAAACACCTGCAAGTCGACACATTACTGAAGCGCATGCGCATTACAATTCATGAATATCTGCCATCTGGCGGACACGCGAAGAATTGCAACCTATTAAATCTGAACCATTCTCAATAAACGCATCAACGCGCGTCAGCCGCGCATGACCCGTGGCTGGGAATGCAAAATTAATGCGGCATGCGCCAGGTGAAGAGCGTCGCATTCCAGGAAAAAGCCAGGGAAAAAACGTCGATGTATTAGAATAAAAGCTGCCGCAGCAGTAAGTGTGAATC
>WSYH01005169.1:0-46715 GCA_036426205.1 Ascaphus truei | reverse complement strand
TTAAGATGTCTACTATTGCTATTTATACTCAGATCTACCTTTTTGCCCTTTTACATTGGGATTACTCAATACTTTAAAAGAGGACATCTATTTAAAAATGCAACTTTATTGAAATCTTTCTACAGGAATAAATAGTATGGGGAGAAAATACTGGGAGACCCAAATCAGGGTCAGATAGGGTCATACAAAAAGCGTAACAGGGGAAGGAGAGTGCACAAGGGAGATATATAGGACCCCTTATTTGCAGTTGCCCCATGCTGCCATACGGTTGTTGATCGGGGTCTTCATGAAGTGAGGGGACTTTCTTCATGAAGTGAGGGGACTTCATATACGCAGCAACAGGAGGCAAAGCCTGGGAGAGGAAGAAAGGATATATAAGCTTAACGACTAGGTTAATGAGCTTCCTACTTGTGGGAGAAAATCAGATTCCAAATATCCCCCATGTGACAACCAAGTAATGGGATTAATTACAGGAAAATAAATACCTGATTATTCATTACGAGCTGTGCAGAATAAGCCATTCTTGGACTCAGCACAGCACATCTTCGTCCAACAGGTACGGCAACTACAGGAGGAGAGGGTAACTAGTATCACCCCTCAGGAAATGGGATTCCCCTCCAACCTCCCACAGTCTACAAACTGAATCATCCCACCAATTTTAGGAGGTATTAGACCATTTTTACACTAGGGAAATAAAAACCCCCTCCATATCCCCCACCCACTTCCCCATAGCCCACCACCCATCCCTGGGGTCACTTGTACATTGGGGAAGTCCAGTCCCAGCTTCTCCTTCTCGTCCAGCCACTGGCTCTGGTCATAATCTGGGGCTAAGGAAGAGATTAATCTGTGTGACACCGATACACTGCACACAGGGAGTGGCACACACTGCACAGAGGGTGGCACTGTGTGTACACACTGTTACAGGTTCTAAAATACATAGGCTGGGAATCATTAAGCCGCAATGCGTTGCAACACTCGCGATATGGCATTAATGGCCACTAATGAACACCAATTAACGCAAGATTGGGGTGTGATACTCTTACCCTGCATCACAGCTCAGTGAGTGCCAGGTATAGTGCAATAGTGTCACACCACATGCAAGTTATCAATGAATTTGCACTCACAGCTGGAAGGCTGATCCATGCATCGACTACGGTCGGGTTAAAGCACGATAGTACAAACTACTTTTATTTATACAGTCACAACTCTGCTGTCTCTGTAAAAGTAAATGATCAGAATTGTGTGATTATTTCAGAAATTCTCTGCCCCATCACCCATCTATATTGAAGTCAGGCGCAGTAACAGCTTTCAGCAAGACACTGATGCAGGGAGGAGGTGGGTTTATATAAAATAATCCACACCAAATAGGAGAGGAAATACTCCACAAACAGACTGCTTAACCCCTTCCAGGGGTCCTGGCAGGAGGCCGTAGCGATACCAAATGGTGCATAGAGTAGACTGGCTAAGGGAGTCACAAAACATGGCACTGTCTGCTACCCCACACGTGTGATGCACTCACCATCACCAGTCACATATAGTTTCTCCTCATACAGGGTCCCCGTGTATTCTAGCAAGAGACGGATGGAGTGAGCCAGCTTCAGGATGAAGAGAAAAAGGAGAGGTAGAGAAGGGATAAGTGAATAAACACCCTAACACCCAGTTATAGACATACTTCAATATTACCCTCCTTCTCCCATTGTACCCCCATGAATTCAATATTACCCCTTCCTCCCAGTGTACCCCCTAAACCTGCAATATTACCACCCTCCTCCCAGTGTACCCCCATTCCTTCAATATTATCCCCTCCTCCCAGAGTCCCCCCTAAACCTTCGTTACTCCTCACAGTATACTCCTCAACCATTCAGTATTACCCCTTCCTCCCCATATACCCCTCTCTCTACCTTCAATAGCACTGTATACCATCCTCCCCAAATTCCTTAATGCTACCCTCTCCCCATACTTCATTACCCACCTCCTCCCAGTATACTCGCCCCATTCCAATCAATATAATCCTCTTCCCATATACCACCATAACTTCAATTTTACCCCCTCCTCCCCATAACTACATTACCCCTCTTATTTCCATACATCAATATTACACCCTCACCATATCCCCCATACAGCATTACCCCCATCCTCCCAGTAACCACTTATACTGTAGTATTATCTCCCCACAGTGACTCACCCCTCAGATGTCCCAGTATCACCATCCTGCTCTATATCAGGCTGTGACTCTGCCCTCCTAATAAATTCTCTTAACTATGGACAAGCTAAAGATCAGGCTCTGAGCTTGTCACGTGATATACTGTCTCACAGCCAATCAGGTCTGGCAAATCTCCAGCCTCCCCTGCCCCAGACAGCTGAGGCCATTTAAAGGGACAGCACAATTACAAGCAGCAATTGAGATATTTCTTATGGATTCTGTGGTTTCTAAAACAAACCCTAGTAGCCATTTTATTCTATCCCAGAGGGTCAGAATGTCAGGATTTGGAACATGGATCCGTGAAGTCTATATATCTGGAGCCAAAATTGCATCATTATTTTTACTCTGCGGCCCTGAAGCAGGAATATCAAAAAATACACTGATTTACGAAAACAATACAACCGAATCCCAAATAATGGTTATTCAGAACTGTTCACTTAAAGGGAACTAACGGTTTCACTACAACAGGGTGCCAACTGCCGTCCTCAAGGTCACCAACAGGTCAGGTTTTAAGGATAACTCCTGCTTCAGGGCCGCAGAATAAAATAATGATTTATTAATTGTTAGAGGGTGTGTTGTAGAAACCACAGAATCCATAAGAAATATCTCAATTGCTGCTTGTGATTGTGCTGTCCCTTTAAATGGCCTCAGCTGTTTGGTGCAGGGGAGGCTGGAGATTTGCCAGACCTGATTGGCTGTGAGACAGTATATCACGTGACAAGCTCAGAGCCTGATCTTTAGCTTGTCCATAGTTAAGAGAATTTATTAGGAGGGCAGAGTCACAGCCTGATATAGAGCAGGATGGTAATACTGGGGTACTGGGACATCCGAGGGGTGAGTCACTGGGGGGAGATAATACTACAGTATAAGTGGTTACTGGGAGGATGGGGGTAATGCTGTATGGGGGATATGGTGAGGGTGTAATATTGATGTATGGAAATAAGAGGGGTAATGTAGTTATGGGGAGGAGGGGGTAAAATTGAAGTTATGGGGGTATATGGGAAGAGGATCATATTGATTGGAATGGGGGTGGGGTATACTGGGAGGAGGTTGGTAATGAAGTATGGGGAGAGGGTAGCATTAAGGAATTTGGGGAGGATGGTATACAGTGCTATTGTAGGTACAGAGAGGGGTATATTGGGAGGAAGGGGTAATACTGAATGGTTGAGGAGTATACTGTGAGGAGTAACGAAGGTTTAGGGGGGACTCTGGGAGGAGGGGGTAATATTGAAGGAATGGGGGTACACTGGGAGGAGGGCGGTAATATTGCAGGTTTAGGGGGTACACTGGGAGGAGGGGGTAATATTGAAGGAATGGGGGTACACTGGGAGGAGGGCGGTAATATTGCAGGTTTGGGGGGTACTCTGGTAGGAGGGGGTAATATTGAATTCATGGGGGTACAATGGGAGAAGGAGGGTAATATTGAAGTATGTCTATAACTGGGTGTTAGGGTGTTTATTCACTTATCCATTCTCTACCTCTCCTTTTTCTCTTCATCCTGTAGCTGGCTCACTCCATCCGTCTCCTGCTAGAATACACGGGGACCCTGTATGAGGAGAAACTATATGTGACTGGGGACGGTGAGTGCATCACACGTGTGGGGTAGCAGACAGTGCCATGTTTTGTGACTCCCTTAGCCACTCTGCTCTATGCACCATTTGGTATCGCTACAGCCTTCTGCCAGGACCCCTGGAAGGGGTTAAGCAGTCTGTTTGTGGAGTATTTTCTCTCCTATTTGGTGTGGATTAGTTTATATACACCCACCTCCTCCCTGCATCAGTGTCTTGCTGAAAGCTGTTACTGCGCCTGACTTCAATATAGATGGGTGATGGGGCAGAGAACTTCTGAAAGATTCACACAATAATTCTGATAACTTACTTTTACAGAGAAAGCAGAGTTGTGACTGTATAAATAAAAGTAGTTTGTACTATCGTGCTTTAACCTGACAGTAGTAGATGCATGGATCAGCCTTCCAGCTGTGAGTGTAAATGCATTGATAACTTGCATGTGGTGCTACACTATTACACTATAGCTGGCACTCACTGAGCTGTGATGCAGGGTAAGAGTATCACACTCCAATCTTGCATTAATCGGTGTTCATCAGTGGCCATTAATGCCACATCAGGAGTGTTACAACGCATTGCGGCTTAATGATTCCCAGCCTATGTATTTTAGAACCTGTAACATTGTGTGTACACACAGTGCCACCCTCTGTGCAGTGTGTGCCACTCCCTGTGTGCAGTGTATCGGTGTCACACAGATTCATCTCTTCCTTAGCCCCAGATTATGACCAGAGCCAGTGGCTGGACGAGAAGGAGAAGCTGGGACTGGACTTCCCCAATGTACAAGTGACCCCAGGGAGGGGAAGTGGGTGGGGGATATGGATGGGAATTTTTTTTCCTTAGTGTAAAAGGGGGCTAATACCTCCTAAATTGGTGGGATGATTCAGTTTGTAGACTGTGGGAGGTTGGAGGGGAATCCCATTTCCTGAGGGGTGATCCTAGTTACCCTCTCCTCCTGCAGTTGCCGTACCTATTGGACGAAGATGTGGAGCTGACACAGAGTAACGCCATCCTGCGTTACATTGCACGCAAACATGGACTGTGTAAGAATCTGCCCACAGTGTCCGAGTAATACCCCTTGAGGGATGTCTCTCTCCTTCCCCCAATTAAAGGGTTAGCCGTTTTTAGCTACATTTACCAATTGACATAATTTGGAAATTTTGACTGAAAATGGACCATTTGCAGCTACAGCACATCCAGAATCAGCCACCAAGTCTTTCTAGCTCTTCCCCCCCCCCCATATTGAGTCTTCCTCTCCCATTGAGTCTCTCTTTTCCCACCTACCAGGTGGGGAGTTGGAGGGGGAGAAGCTCCGTGTGGATCTGATGGAGAACCAGGTCATGGATTTTCGGCGGGACCTTGTCACGATTGCCTATAACCCCCTGTTTGTGAGTCTGAGGGCTGGAGAGATATTTGGGGGTGGAGGTCAAATTAGGGGGAGAGATATTAACATATTTCCGACCCCCCCCCAGGAGGCCCTGAAGGGACCATACCTGGAGAAGTTGCCTGTCGCTCTAACAGGATTTTCTCGCTTCCTTGGAGACGGAGCTTGGATTGCAGGAGAAAAGGTGCCCCTCTCCCCCTCAAGCGCCCCATCTCTTCACTCAAGCTAGCTCTCTCCTCTCCCTTCTACATCCTATCATCTCTTGCTTCTACTTCTTCTTCCCATCTGCATTCTCTCCTCCTCCTCCTGGTTATGGCTGTGCCAGATGATGCCTTGGCGTACTGTCAGGGGTCACACCAGGGTGTGGAGGAGAGATCCTGACTGCCTCTAATCTCCTCCCCCAGATCACCTTTGCTGACTTCCTGATGTACGATGTTTTGGATCAACACCGAATGCTGGAACCAACGTGTCTGCAAAACTTCACGAACCTACAGGATTTCCTTACCCGAATTGAGGTGACTTTCACCCAAGAACTGTCTTATTATCCCTATTATGGCTGTCTTGTTGGCATCCCTCAGCTGTCATTCCATGCCAGGGGTATCTGTGCACATTACAGGAGGTCTGTTACCATCAGGGCTCCTTCAGCCTCCACTCTAGCTTGACATGAGGGCAGTTAGTATGTGCTTATAATGGTTGAGGGTCGACTGAAGTCTGCTGTGCTGAGTCCAGGAATGGCTTATTCTGCACAGCTCGTAATGAATAATCAGGTATTTATTTTCCTGTAATTATTCACATTACTTGGTTGTTATATGGGGGGATATTTGGAATCTGATTTTCTCCCACAATTAGGAAGCTCATTAACATAGTCGATAAGCTTATATATCCTTTCTTCCTCTCCCAGGCTTTGCCTCCTGTTGCTGCGTATATGAAGTCCCCTCACTTCATGAAGAACCCCATCAACAACCGTATGGCAACGTGGGGCAACTGCAAATAATGGGTCCTGTATATCTCCCTCGTGCACTCTCCTTCCCCTGTTACGCTTTTTGTATGACCCTGCCTGACCCTGATTTGTGTCTCCCAGTATTTTCTCCCCATACTATTTATTCCTGTAGAAAGATTTCAATAAAGTTGCATTTTTCTGATCATTTTGTCAATGTATGTACATCTTTATTTATATAGTGCCCACAATGTTCTTGGCACTTTCCTAAAGAGACTACAGTACAGGAAATTATTATACAAGATATGCATTAATGGCCACAAGGACACCAATTAACGCAAGATTGGGGTTGATACTCTTACCCTGTCACAGTCAGTGAGGCCAGGTATAGTGCAATGTGTCACACCACATGCAAGTATCAATGAATTTGCACTCACAGCTGGAAGGCTGATCCATGCATCGACTACGGTCGGTTAAAGCACGATATACAACTACTTTTATTATACAGCACAACTCTGCTGTCTCTGAAAAGTAAGATAGAATTGTGTGATTATTTCAGAAATTCTCTGCCCCATCACCATCTATATTGAAGTCAGGCGCAGGAACAGCTTTCAGCAAGACACTGATGCAGGGAGAGGTGGGTTTATATAAACTAATCCACACCAAATAGGAGAGGAAATACTCCACAAACAGACTGTTAACCCCTTCCAGGGGTCCTGGCAGGAGGCCGTAGCGATAACCAAATGGTGCATAGAGAGACTGTAAGGGAGTCACAAAACTGGCACTGGCTGCTACCCCACAAGTGTGATGCACTCACCTCACCAGTCACATATAGTTTCTCCTCATACAGGGTCCCCGTGTATTTCTAGCAAGGACGGATGGAGTGAGCCAGCTCAGGATGAAGAGAAAAAGGAGAGGTAGAGAAGGGATAAGTGAATAAAACACCTAACACCCAGTTATAGACATACTTCATATTACCCTCCTTCTCCATTGTACCCCCATGAATTCAATATTACCCATTACTCCCAGTGTACCCCCTAAACCTGCAATATTACCACCTCCTCCCAGTGTACCCCATTCCTTCAATATATCACCTCCTCCCAGAGTCCCCCTAAACCTTCGTTACTCCTCACAGTATACTCCTCAACCATTCAGTATTACCCCTTCCTCCACCATATACCCTCTCTATACCTCAATACAATGTATACATCCTCCCCAAATTCCTTAATGCTACCCTCTCCCATACTTATACCCACCTCCTCCCAGTATACTCCCCCATTCCAATCAATATAACCTTTCCATATACCACCATAACTTCAATTTACCCCTCCTCACCATACTACTTACCCCTCTTATTTCCATACATACAATATACACCCTCACCATATCCCCCATACAGCATTCCCCCATCCTCCCAGTAACCAATTATACTGTAGTATTATCTCCCCACAGTGACTCACACCTCAGATGTCCCAGATTCACCATCCTGCTCTATATCAGGCTGTGACTTGCCTCCTAATAAATTCTCTTAAACTGGACAGTAAAGATCAGGCTCTGAGCTTGTCACGTGATAGACTGTCTCACAGCCAATCAGTTGGCAAATCTCCAGCCTCCCTGCCCCAGACAGCTGAGGCCATTTAAAGGGACACACAAAACAAGCAGCAATTGAGATATTTCTATGGATCTGTGGTTTCAAAAACAAAACCTAGTAGCCATTTATCTATCCCAGAGGCTCGAATGTCGGATTTGGAACATGGATCCGTGAAGTCTATATATCTGGAGCCAAAATTGCATCATTATTTTATCTGCGGCCCTGAAGCAGGAATATCAAAAAAATACAATTATTTACGAAACAATATAAAACCGAAATCCCAAATAATGGTTTAGTCAGAATGTTCACTTAAAGGGAACTAACGGTTTCACTACAACAGGGGTGGCCAACTGCCGTCCTCAAGGTCACCAACAGGTCAGGTTTTAAGGATACTCCTGCTCAGGGCCGCGATAAAAATAATGATTTATTAATATGTTAATAGGGTTTGTTGTAGAAACCACAGAATCCATAAGAAATATCTCAATTGCTGCTTGTGATTGTGCTGTCCCTTAAATGGCCTCAGCTGTCTGGGGCAGGGGAGGCTGGAGTTTTGCCAGACCGATTGCTGTCAGACAGTATATCAATGACAAGCTCAGAGCCTGATCTTTAGCTTGTCCATTAGAGAAATTTATTAGGAGGGCAGAGTCACAGCTGATATAGAGCAGGATGGTGATACTGGGGTACTGGGACACGAGGGGTGAGTCACTGGGGGGAGATAATACATACAGTATAAGTGGTTACTGGGAGGAGGGGTAATTCTGTATGGGGGATATGTGAGGGTGTAATATTGATGTATGGAAATAAGAAGGGTAATGTAGTTATGGGGAGGAGCCGAGGAGGGGCTAATATTGAAGTTATGGGGTATATGGGAAGAGGTAATATTGATGGAATGGGGGGGAGTATACGGGAGGAGGTGGGTAATGAAGTATGGGGAGAGGGTAGCATTGAAGGAATTTGGGGAGGATGGTATATAGTGTATTGAAGGTACTGAGGAGGGAGGTAATGAAGCTATGGGGGGAAGGGGTAGATACTGAATGTTTGAGGAGTATACTGTGAGAGTAACTGAAGGTTTAGGGTACTCTGGGGGTGGAGGAAGTTGGTCGGTAGGAGGGAGAATTGGAAGGAATGGGTGTAAGGAAGGCATTCCCCGAGAGCTTACAAGTAAGTGGTATGTTGGGAAACTTACAGGACGGCAGGTGAGGGAGGTAAGGCAGTAGATGGAAGTCGTTGGTAAGAGTGACTGTGGGCGTAAGACAGTAGCCATGAGCTGGTCTGTGGAATTCCTTCATTTAACAGGTGGGTTCTAAAGTTTGACTTGAAGGTGGTGAGACGAGGTGGTTGGTATATATAATGTGAGGGAGTTTCATAGGTAAGAACATGGGGAGAGCGAGCAGTGTCCAGGAGGAATTTAAAGAGAGAAGAGCAAGACGGTGTAGTTGGGTTTTTGATGAGAGTTTTGATTAGCAGATTGGGATAGGTTGCTCAAAAGGAGAGTTGTGTGACTCAAACTACAGGGGTGCCATAACTAACTGAAAGCAAAAGGATGGGGAACTATCCTAACAAAAGGGTTCATAACTATCACAAGGAGATACCATTACTTTCAGCTTTCAGGATTTGATCTTCCAGAAGCTTGATATACGTCCCTGCACAATACATTGAGACAGGTATCATGCATTTTTATCACATGCTAATGATCGTAACAGTACTGTGAAACCAACTGCCACAGGAATCAGTGTATAACATTTGCTCATATGCATTGGTAAATCTGCCGTACTGCTATACTTAAACACACACAAAATGGGCATTGCAGCACCTTACTTGTGGAGGAGCATGCTCATAAGTCACTGGGGTACACTGGGAGGAGGGCGGTAATATTGCAGGTTTAGGGGTACACTGGGAGGAGGGGGTAATATTGAATTTATGGGGGGTACAATGGGAGGAGGGTAATATTTAATTATGTCTATAACTGGGTGTTAGGGTGTTTATTCACTTATCCCTTCTCTACCTCTCCTTTTTCTCTTCATCCTGTAGCTGGCTCACTCCATCCGTCTCTTGCTAGAATACACGGGGACCCTGTATGAGGAGAAACTATATGTGACTGGTGACGGTGAGTGCATCACATGTGTGGGGTAGCAGACAGTGCCATGTTTTGTGACTCCCTTAACCACTCTGCTCTATGCACCATTGGTATCGCTACGGCCTTCTGCAAGGACCCCTGGAAGGGGTTAGCAATCTGTTTGTGGAGTATTTTCTCTCCTATTTGGTGTGGATTAGTTTATATACACCCACCTCCTCCCTGCATCAGTGTCTTGCTGAAAGCTGTTACTGCGCCTGATTTCAATATAGATGGGTGATGGGGCAGAGAACTTCTGAAAGATTCACACAATAATTCTGATAACTTACTTTTAAAGAGAAAGCAGAGCTGTGACTGTATAAATAAAAGTAGTTTGTACTATCGTGCTTTAACCTGACAGTAGTAGATGCATGGATCAGCCTTCCAGCTGTGAGTGTAAATGCATTGATAACTTGCATGTGGTGTGACACTATTGCACTATAGCTGGCACTCACTGAGCTGTGATGCAGGGTAAGAGTATCATACTCCAATCTTGCGTTAATTGGTGTTCATCAGTGGCCATTAATGCCACATCAGGAGTGTTGCAACACATTGCTGCTTAATGATTCCCAGCCTATGTATTTTAGAACCTGTAACATTGTGTGTACACACAATGCCACCCTCTGTGCAGTGTGTGCCACTCCCTGTGTGCAGTGTATCGGTGTCACACAGATTAATCTCTTCCTTAGCCCCAGATTATGACCAGAGCCAGTGGCTGGACGAGAAGGAGAAGCTGGGGCTGGACTTCCCCAATGTACAAGTGACCCCAGGGAGGGGTGGTGGGCTATGGGGAAGGGGGTGGGGGATATGGAGGGAATTTTATTTCCCTAGTGTAAAAGTGGTTTAATACCTCCTAAATTGGTGGGATGATTCAGTTTGTAGACTGTGGGAGGTTGGAGGGGAATCCCATTTCCTGAGGGGTGATACTAGTTACCCTCTCCTCCTGCAGTTGCCGTACCTGTTGGACGAAGATGTGGAGCTGACACAGAGTAACGCCATCCTGCGCTACATTGCACGCAAACATGGACTGTGTAAGAATCTGCCCACAGTGTCCGAGTAATACCCCTTGAGGGATGTCTCTCCTTCCCCCAATTAAAGGGTTAACTGTGTTTAGCTAATTTTGCCCGTTGACATAATTTGGGAATTTTGACTGAAAATGGCCCATTTGCAGCTTCAGCACATCCAGAATCAGCCCCAAGTCTTTCTAGCTCTCCCTCCCCCCCCCCCCATATTGAGTCTTCCTCTCCCATTGAGTCTCTCTTTTCCCACCTACCAGGTGGAGAGTTGGAGGGGGAGAAGCTCCGTGTGGATCTGATGGAGAACCAGGTCATGGATTTTCGGCGGGACCTTGTCACGATTGCCTATAACCCCCTGTTTGTGAGTCTGAGGGCTGGAGATATATTTGGGGGTGGAGGTCAAATTAGGGGGAGAGATTAACATATTTCCAACCCCCGCCCAGGAGACCCTGAAGGGACCATACCTGGAGAAATTGCCTCTCGCTCTAACAAGATTTTCTCGCTTCCTTGGAGACGGAGCTTGGATTGCAGGAGAAAAGGTGCCCCTCTCCCCCTCAAGCACCCCATCTCTTCACTCAAGCTAGCTCTCTCCTCTCCCTACTACATCCTATCATCTCTTGCTTCTACTTCTTCTCCCCATCTGTATTCTCTCCTTCGCCTGGTTATGGCTGTGCCAGATGATGCCTTGGCGTACTGTCAGGGGTCACACCAGGGTGTGGAGGAGAGATCCTGACTGCCTCTAATCTCCTCCCCCAGATCACCTTTGCTGACTTCCTGATGTACGATGTTTTGGATCAACACCGAATGCTGGAACCAACGTGTCTGCAAAACTTCACGAACCTACAGGATTTCCTGACCCGAATTGAGGTGACTTTCACCCAAGAACTGTCTTATTATCCCTATTATGGCTGTCTTGTTGGCATCCCTCAGCTGTCATCCCATGCCAGGGGTATCTGTGCACACTACAGGAGGTCTGTTACCATCAGGGCTCCTTCAGCCTCCACTCTAGCTGGACACGAGGGCATTAAGTATGTGGGTATAATGATTGAGGGTGGACTGAAGTCTGCTGTGCTGAGTCCAAGAATGGCTTATTCTGCACAGCTCGTAATGAGGACTAATCAAGATTTATTTTCCTGTAATTATCACATTAGTGGTTGTCACATGGGGGATATTTGGAGATCTGATTTTCTCCCACAATTTAGGAAGCTCCATTAACATCTTGTAGTTGTTTAGCTGATATTCCTTTCTAATCTCCCAGGCTTTGCCTCCGTGGTTGCTGCGTATATGAAGTCCCCCTCACTTCATGTAAGACCGCCGATCAACAGAAATGCCGTATGGACTCAGGCGTGGGGAACACTGCAAGAAATACGCGGGTAATGTATATCATCCCTCGGTGCACTCTCCTCCACTCTGTTAGCGTTTTTTTATGACCATATCGGACCCTGATTTGTGGTCTCCCTAGTATTTCTTCAGCCATTATTATTTATGTCCTGTAGAAAGTATTCTCAATAAAGTTGCATTTTTCTGATCATTTTGTGAATTGTAGTACATCTTCTATTTATATAGTTGCCAACAATGTACTTGGCACTTTCTAAAGAGACTACAGTTACTGGCCAATATATACAATACGGAAATGAGGAAAGCTTCACCGAGAGCTTACAATTGTTGTAAGTGGATAATGGTTGGGAAACTTACAGGAGGATGGGCAGGTGAGGGAGTAGTCAGTCGATGGAAGTCGTTGGTAAGAGTGATGTGGGGGCGTAAGGACTATGTAAGAACAGTAGCCATTGAGCTGGTTTCTCATGGAAGGTTTTCATGTAACCCCCAGGTGGCGGGCTAAAGTTTGATTGAAGGTGTGTGAGACTGAGGTGGGTGCTGGTTTATATACAGCGTGGGGAGTTGGGAGTTCATAGGTAAGTAAACAGTGGAGAGAGCAGGTCCAGGAGAGGGATTAAATGGGAAGAGCAGAGACGGTTGTTGTATGTTGATTTTTGTACCTTGTTTGTAATTGTGAAATCTAGCCGCAGAATGTTGGAAAGCGCTTTCCCCCCCGCCCCTCTATGTTTAAAGGACCTAGCAGCCACTAAATACAGGACAGAAGTGGGGGATTTCACCTGCTGCTGAAATAATCATGTGCACCCATGTGGTGTAGAGTAGGGGAGGGTACACTGTGAAGCCCATAGTTGCAAGCTTAAGGCCCTCGTAATCCCAATTGGAACTTAAAACGCTCCATTTAACCAGATGAATTGTCCCCAACTCCTATAACCAGAGATGGATTGATGCTTGGACATGAGCATGATAATAACGTCCCTGCACAATACACATTGTGACAGGATCATGTCATTTTTAGCACATGTATCATGATCGTAACGGACGTGAACAAACTGCACAGGAATCAGGTGTAGACATTGCGCAGATTGCAGTGGTAACTCCTAGTTAACTGCTATACTTAACCACAAACAAACTGGGCATGGGGTGTACTTACTGTGGAAGCATGCATCATAAGTCACTGGTACAGGCATGTTGATGGACGCTTGGTGTACCATATACAAAATGTGGCCTATGGCAGTTACATCACTGTTGAGAAAAAGGTTATGCTATAATTGCTCAAATGTTCGAAGGGCAGCAGCGGGATACTCACGTGAACCCTCTTACTAGTACAATGCTCCAATCTAACAAATCTTTGTATTCGACACTCATAAAAACATTGAGTCTCTATGGCAGCAGATTTACTAACAATTCATCTGTACTACCCGTAGATATGAATAGTTGGTTATGCAGCTCTCACTACGAGTAGAGCTAAGATACTCTGCTGCCTGAAGGTTCCTGCCTCCACTATCATTCCACATATATAATTAGCAGTGGTAAGACAGACATCACCAAGCCTGGTCAAAAGCATGGAAAAGCCATGGTTAGCTGGTTAGCAATAGCAATTGAAAAGAAATGGTTGGCGTGCAAACCGCAAGGAAAGTATCTCACCGGTATTGAAAAAAAAAATGAAACAAATTGTTGCATTGCTAAACACAACAAATAACAAAAGATTAAAAATCTCTCCATCGTTTCGCTCTGATACTGTTCCCACGTCATCAAAAATATAGGTAATGACAAAACAGCTGAAAGAATCAGATCAAATCAAATTTAAGATCATAGAGGTTTATATGAAAAGGATATTAGTGTTGCAACGTATGATTCATTCAAAATCAATGAGTTCAAAAGCCCTCCTCTGTTGCATACAAGGATATCTTATATGTAACTATAATCATCTTTTAAATAGGTGTCCAGGTATTGTATTTATTTTCCTGTAATTATTCACATTACTTGGTTGTCACATGGGAGGAGATCTGGAATCTGATTTTCTCCCACAATTAGGAAGCTCATTAACATAGTCGTTAAGCTGATGTATCCTTTCTTCATCTCCCAGGCTTTGCCTCCTGTTGCTGCGTATATGAAGTCCACTCACTTCATGAAGACCCCGATCAACAACCGTATGGCAGAATGGGGCAACTGCAAATAAGGGGTCCTGTATATCTCCCTCATGCACTCTCTTCCCCCTGTTATGCTTTTTGTATGACCCTGCCTGACCCTGATTTGGGTCTCCCAGTATTTTTTCCCCCATACTATTTATTCCTGTAGAAAATTTTCAATAAAGTTGCATTTTTCTGATCATTTTGTCAATGTATGTACGTCATTATTTATATAGTGCCCACAATGTACTTGGCACTTTCCTAATGAGACTACAGTACAGG
This sequence comes from Ascaphus truei, assembly GCA_036426205.1. NCBI lineage: Eukaryota > Metazoa > Chordata > Amphibia > Anura > Ascaphidae > Ascaphus > Ascaphus truei. Next base: position 32,163 of record WSYH01005169.1, on the reverse strand, counting down.
CAATTATTATATAATAAGTGCAACAAACAATAGGAAAGGAAATCCCTTCCCCGAGAGCTTACAATGTAAGTGGAATGTTGGGAAACTTACAGAGACGGCAGGTGAGGGAGGTAAGTGCAGTAGATGGAAGTCGTTGGTATGAGTGACTGCGGGCGTAAGACAGTAGCCTTGAGCTGGTCTATTGGAATGCTTCATTTAACAGGTGGGTTCTAAAGTTTGACTTGAAGGTGGTGAGACGAGGTGGTTGGTATATATTGTGTGACGAAGATTCATAGGTAAGAAACAGTTGGAGAGCGAGCAGTGTCCAAGAGAGGAATTAAAGGAAGAGCAGAGACGGTTGTTGTATGTTGATTTTTGTACCTTGTTTGTAATTGTGAAATCTAGCCGCAGAATGTTGGAAAGCGCTTTCCCCCCCCCCCCTCTGTTTAGCCTAGCATGCCACTATATGCAGGCAGAAACGTGGTGGGGCTTACCTTCTGCTGAATAATCATGGCACCATGTGGTAGAGTAGGGGTGGTACACTGTGTGAGCCCATAGTCAACCCCTGAAGGCCCTAGTAATACCAATGTAGCTTACACACTCTCATTTAACAGTAGATGTGTTCCCCAACATCCTATAACCAGATGATGGATATGCTTGAACATAGCATGACATATGTCCCTGCACAATACATTGTGACAGGATCATGCATTTCTTATCACATGTTCTACACTGATCGTAACAGTACTATGAACAAACTGCCACAGGATTCAGTGTATATAACATTTGTGCAGATGCATTGGTAACTCCTAGTACTGCTATACTTACACCACACACAAACTGGGTATGTGGCAGTACCTTACTGTGGAGAGCATGCTCATAAGTCACTGGTACAGGCATGTTGATGACGCTTGGTGTACCATATACAAAATGTGCCTATGGCAGTTACATCACTGTTGAGAAACAGGTTCTTGCTTATAGTTGCTCATATAGTTGACAGAGCAGCGGATACTCACGTGAACCTCTTACAGTACAATGCTCCAATCTAACAAAACTTTGTATCGACACTCATAAAACATTGAGTCTCTATGGCAGATTACTCACATTCATCTGTACTACCCATAGATATGCTAGTGGGTTATGCAGCTCTCACTACGAGTAGAGCTAAGGTACTCTGCTGCCTGAAGGTTCCTGCTCCACTATCATTCCACATATATAATTAGCAGTGTTAAGAACAGACCTCACCAAGCCTGTCAAAGGCATGGAAAAATAGCATGGTTAGCAATATGCAATGAAAAGAACGGGTTTGGGCGCAAACCCCAAGAAAAAGGATCTCACCAGGTATTTGAAAAAAAAATTGAAACAATTGTTGCATGCAAAACACAAAACAATGTCAAACAGAAAAAATCTCCCACGTTTCGCTTCTTATACTGTCCCCACGATTTAGAACCCTATTATAGATTACCTCCGTACTGGACGAAATAGACTGTATGGTTAATAGTTAAAACCACATATGAGTTACGGACTCATATGAGCCAAGGATATAAAGAGTGAATCCTGGCTGAGTCAAGGATATAAAGAGTGAATCCTGGCTGAGTATAGTGACAGGGTGAGTCCCTGCTAAGAGATATCTGTGAATATCAGGAAATACTCTTACGGCGACTGTGGAAAAGTATATATAAAAAAAAAAAAAACTGTTGTGATATATATTATTGTTGTGCATGTATTTTAAGTATATAAGACATATCTTTAAAGTATAAGAGAATTGTACTGTGTAAATGATAGGGATGTCCTGTCTGTATAATGGGCAAGTAGCAGGTATAGAATCCTGTCTACTACAGTAAGCAGATGTTTAAGTCCCCGCTGAAAAACAAGGGGTTAAATTATAAATTTCTGTCTGTATACTGGACTGTCTTTTGGGACCCTATATCAGTATATTTAGATAAGGTTATATTGCATTAAGATAAGTTTTCATTATAAGCTAATTATGGGTAATAAAGTAAAATATTGTCTGGAAGTGAGCCTGACAAAAATAAAGTACAAGATTAACAATAACAATAAGAAATGTGTTAAAACAGATAAGGAATGTGCTGCAGCCTGTGTCAAAATTGCATCTTTTAAGTGCTGGCAACTGAATATTTTTTTATATAACTCTCAAAATGCATATTTTCCCCCTGCCCCTATGGCATCGGGACAATTACAATTTCCATAGGTAGCCCCAATTTACCCCAGTTTCCCTGTTCAAAAAAAAAAAAACCCTGAGCCCTTAACCTTTCCCAGGTCACAGGCTCTGAGGCAGTCTCCGATAAAGAAGTTCTTATGGCTTCATGGGGAACCCGAAGCAATAGGCTCCCTAGACCAGTCCCTATTGATATGCCTGCCAGGCAGATCGGTATTGATGGGGAAGAGACAGACTCTAGGCAGGAATGAACCCCTGTCAGGGACCGTTCACGGGACAGGGAAAAGTAACAGGATTTATCAGAATCAGATTCTGACACTGTGGCACAGGCATACTGTATGCAGGTCTGTCAAACAACGCTAAAAAAAAAAAAAAAAAAAGAGGAAGGAAAAAAAAAATGTGTTATAACTGCTGTATTTATATTTAACATAACGTAAGTGAATAAAGAGGAAACAGCAAGTATATTTGCCGATTGATTATTGGAGATAATATAGGCATATGGAAGAATTGAGGAAGTAGAGATGAGCACAAGACCATTAATAGTGGCAGTTTTTTTTTTGAAAGGTTTACATGCAGAAATTGGGTCGAGAGTAGAGGAAGTGTATTGGTTGGAAGCATAAAAGATTGTCAGACATTGCTACTGTGGTAGAGAATGAAAAAAAAAAGAGCAGGGAAGCTAAGAAAGCAAGGGAAAAGAAAGGACAGGAAGTGCTATAATTGTAAAGAGACAAGATATTTTGCCAGTAATTGCAAACCAGCCCCTAAGAAGGGAACCAGAGAATTTTTTTAGTAGAATATTTTTGTCTAAATTCAGACGGGTCTTTCCCGCCGGTATTGAGAATCTCAAGTATTGTAAATCTTAGTTGAAAATCTGTTTTGTGTGTAAATTCAAGGTAGAAAAATTAGTTTTTCCCCAGAATGTTTTATTAAATTTTATAAATATGGTAAAAAGGTTGATTGAGTAATCCCTGTGTGCTTGTATAATCTGAGTGAATCCTAACTATGTGAAAGTTTTATGTGCATTGAATAATATGAATGTCGGTTTATTGTATATATACAATTATTATCTAGGTACTTGCAAGTGTTTCTGAAATAAGAACATAATTAATTGCTCATGTTAAGTTTAAATTTTAAAGGTGAGAAACACCCCCACTATAACACAAACTAATCAATAATGGGAAAAGGAGAGTTTGACTGGTAATTGAGAGAAGGACAAAGAATGGGCAAATGTGAGAAAAAGAAAAAAAAAATTATAATTCAGCCCGGTCACTGGTATATTTTGAGTATTTATTCGTTCTGGCCAGACGATGATTTCTAAAAACCAGAAAGACATCCTTTTCCAACTTCTCTATTTCCATGTCAAGAGAGAGAGAGGGAGAGAGAGAATCAGAATAGCAGCCCAGACAGCCCCCCTTCTCCAGTTGTAAAAAATGTGCGGAGATACATTTCAGACACGAAAGTTAACCGAAGCTCTGTAGCTACAAATTAGGTTTAACTGTAGTTTAGGATATGATAATAAAAGAAAGGGACATTTTTATTAATATAGTTTGCAGGCAGGATCAAACAGTTTTGCATTGCCATGTCTTGGTCATTTTTGTTGTATTATTTTTGTTTCTTTTGTGTGTCACATTTTATTCTGTAATCAGGCCGTGTGAGGAGCTGCATTTTTAAGATGTCCCAAATTATATTGCAATGTAATTAACAGTTTTTTTTTCTTATCTGTTTTGTTCCAAGGTTTTGGCAGGATGCCCAGAAAGTTATTTCAAGCTTGTTCCAATCCGAAAAAAAAAAAAAAAAAAGTTTTTAAATCTGTGTCTATAATTTCTTATATTACAGGATGTTTCTGTCAGAAGACAATAGCTGCTTATATTTATATTCAGTAGTGTTTTCAGGGTTTTTAATGCAAATTTTATACCCAAAGGATTCAGGTTAGTTTAGCTACAGATCGAGCAACAATAGTTAGTTACTTTTTGAATGCTGTTATCCTTTCTGTAATATTGTTCACATATAAAAAAATTATGTGAACAAAGGAGGGGTATTATTGCTGTTTATCATATAGCTGTCTATGTCCAGAAGTTAGATGGTTTAGTGCCCGGGATGAACGAAATCTGAAATTATTATTTATTTATTTTTAAGAATAATGCTGAGTGCCTTTTAAAGTTGGCAGTGTGCTCGGCACTTTTCAAAGAAATTATATTACAAGTAATTAGTTTGGAGTTCTATACAGAATTATTTTAGCCATTTTTTTTCTTTTGGTTTGGCAATAGCTGAGGCACCAATTTTAATGAATTTAAATTGTAGCAAAGTCAAGACCACAGTGACTGTTTAGTAAAAAATTAGTAAGTATTGTATGCAACTAATATATTTTTGAGTCTCTCTAGGCACATGTCAAAGTTGAAAGTGCACCTACGATAGACGGGTTAATGGTCAAGCATTTCCTACGCAAGAACGTTCTTCATCCCAGATGAAAAGGCGCTACTACTACTATTAAAAGTACTACTCATCACCATTACAGCAAATAAAATGGCAGAGGTCTCTTTTTGGATCCACGTTACGCATATGAAACTTATCCCAGCACCACCCACAGTTGCTTCAATCTACACCATAGCCAAAGTGGAAAAGCCTAGAGACACAGCCAAAATTCCAGGCCTCAACATATGAACTTTGAATTTTTTAATAATTTTTTTTCTTTACAGTTTTTGTTATTTTAATTATAAATGTATAGTCTATTAGGTTTGTGTAAATAGTGTGCACACAAAGACGATAGGGTAGTAACAGGTATATTTTGTTTAGTAATTGTTATTTTGTTTTTATTGATTTGTGTATAGCATATATGCACACCTTTTGTCACACAATGGAATCCTAGTAAACAAAGCCCATATTTATATATAATGTAACCCAATGTACTATCTATATTCAATAGGTTGCACTCCAGGAAAAATGAGTGTTATATTTAACCCCTTGAGAAAAAGACAATATGATATAAGACATTTGTAGAACCATCTATAAGAAATTGGTTACGAAGGGTGTAGAAATACGAGTTTGCCCTAGGGAAGTTATTGACTCTGTGATAGGAGGACAGATAGAATATTACCCTGCAACTAGAACAGTTCATGTTATTTGGGGAAAATAGTCCAGTGTTTAAAGGTAGAGATGACGGATGGGATTTGTTGGGACTTGGTGGTTGGATTAGTTCTCTGGAAGCGAAGCTATTGGATGCTTTTGTATGTGTGTCTGTACTATTCATCACTCTCTATGTATGTGTTATATGCAGTAAACTTTGATCCAGAAGTGTGTTGCACCCCCACCGATGCTATGCCTCTTTTCGGTGATGTCAGCAGTCCCCCAGAAGAAGAGACCGAGAAGAAATCAACTGTGCCGATATAATGGCCGAAAAAGAATGACAAGGCACAATTGGACAATCTCCTGGTCCAGCAGGACTATGCAATGGTTAACTGTTCTTTAAATAGACTGTCTCTAAAGAATAAAAGGGGACTCATAAGATTGGATATGAGGCTATGAGGAAAGTGGGAGGTCACCCAGAGGCGTGTGTCAGCCACAAGGAAAGGATCATAAGTCAGCCATATTTACCATAGCAGCCATTTTGCTGTTTTGCCATTCTGAATAAATGCAGTATGAACGATGCGTGCAAGATGGATATTTGTGCAATCGCTCCCAGTAGAAATTAGCCCCCACCAATTTTCACAAATTTTAGCCGCCATAATGTGCTAGTAGTTACAGAAGAGCAGTGTGAATAGTAATTTAGAAATTGGTAATAGGTTTTGTAGTAATAGTCAACCTGGTAAACAGAAAAGATATTATACCAGCCACACCGATATATATCTCTCTACAAACAAGAACTCCTGTGGCCATATATATATTTTTATTTTCTTCAGACCCCCAAAACCTGCACCACTACTTCAGTACGACAAAGTATATCAACAATATCAAAAACAATATAGTAGTTGTTAGGTTATGGACCCATGACAAAATGAGGGAAAGAGAATTGTTATGGGACTGATATTTATTGTTTGCATGTTTGTAGTATTAGTTGTTATTATTTCATGTTGCAAATAATGTGTTCATCTTTATGAAAAATGGTTATGCCTTTTGTTAAGTCAGTTAGTCACACGTATGCTTCGCTGAACGTTACTACCCCATTCCCGGCCCTACTACTTTAACATATAACTCTAGACCATGAGGCCGAATATCCCTATTCCACTAGTGGAATATGATAATGTCCATTTTCAATATAATAACACTGTATAACAGGAATTGTCATTGTTATGACAAAAGGAGGGACTGATAATATATATATCAGGGGTGACTCCATTTTGTCTACTGTATAACTATTTTATGCTAACACTGCCATTCTGCCTTTTAACTAATCTTTTTCTAACTACCTTTTTATGTTGGCTGAGCTTCTGTGTTGAAATAGGAAGTATTGACCATATTAGGTACAAACCGGGAAATTAAGTACGTTCTCAGCTATTTTATCTGGAATCATGTGATGTACGGTAGTTTCCAAATAAATGATTAAATGACATGTTATGTCTAACATAAGCACAAAATAAGGGAAATGGAAATTGGCAAATATTCACCTTTGTTTCAAGGCCTATATAACGTGACTGTAAACGCCTAATAAACAGGAGAGATTTTTGACGCACACTGGTGTCAGACTCAATTATTTCTCCTCCGAGCTGCTCGTACTTTTCCAGGGCTGTAACAGTGGGAAAGGCCTCCGGAGGTGTGATCCGAGTACGGAGACGGTCCCTACGTATGCAGTAGAGGATATTTATTTACATGTTGCAAGTATTATCATTCAAATCAATGAGTTCAAAAGCCTCCTCTGTTGCAACAAGGTATATCTTATATGAATATAATATTTCTTTAAATAGATGTCCTCTTTTTAAGTATTGAGCAATCCCAATGTAAAATGGCAAAAAAGTAGATCTGAGTATAAATAGCAATAGTAGACATCTTAAGTGAATACCCATGGAGATTTTGTGCCATCAGGATTAGTCCAGAGAAATAAACAGTCCTGATAGTATTGTATTGTATGCCTTTATATAACGCCATAAATTTACATAGCGCTTCACAGTAGTAATACATGTTGTAATCATATAAATAACAAATAATGTAAATAACAGGTCATGGGAATAAGTGCTTCAGACATAAAAGTAACATTAAGGAAGAGGAGTCCCTGCTCTGAGGAGCTTACAATCTAAATGGTAGGTAGGGGAACGTATAGCGACAGTAGGAGGGAATTCTAGTAAGTGCGTCTGCAGGATGCCAAGCTTTATGTATCATGTGTCCAGGATTAACCACAGTGCTATTCATATGCTTCTTTAAGCAAATGTGTCTTAAGGTGGGTCTTAAAGGTGGATAGAGTGGGTGCTAGTCGGGTATTGAGGGGAAGGGCTTTCCAGAGGTGCGGAGCAGTCAGTTAGAAAGGTTTAAGGCTGGAGAGGGTTTTAGATACAAAGGGGGTAGAAAGAAGACATCCTTGAGAAGAACACAAGAGTCGGGATGGTGCATAGCGAGAAATTAGGGCTGAGATGTAAGGAGGGGCAGAAGAGTGTAAAGCTTTAAAAGTGAGGAGGAGAGGAGGACTTCCGGAAACGTAGCAGAGCATGTTCGGGTTAAAGAGGAGCTCCCGACACCCTCACAGATTAACTACCAGAAAGAGCATATTCCGCCACCACAAACACCCAAAAACTAACCTAAAGTCCCCAGGAAGAGGGTACAATGCCTTCCAGGCCGAAGGGGAGCCAGAACCAGGGGGTTACTAAGTACTTCGCCCGCGCGCAGCACCCGCTGGAGCCGAGCGGGGACTCTCAAGATGGACCAGAGGAGGCCACACACGAAGCACATGTGGAGGCAGAGACCGAGCCGGACTCACTAGAACTGCCAGAGCTCGGATTAAACAAGCTCTACTTCGAATCCCTCTTTCTCAAAATGAGGAGGGGATTTCAAGAGGACCTAAATGCCGCCTTGATGGCTTAAGAACGGATATCAACGGACTAACAAAACGTAAAGACGTGCTGTGGGGGCACCGCGGACCCGTAGGGACCACCCTGGGTCCCCAGACCCACGTGGGAACCACCCGAGGCCCCTCAGACACCGTGGGTCTGACCCGGGGCCCCCAGACAGCCGCGGGCCTACCCGTGGGGACCCCATTGTGGCCCACGGTGACCGCGGAGAACACCTGGTGGACCATGGCGCCTGGCGGGGACCATCAACAGGCCCCCAGACCCTGTTTGAAAAATGGTGCTGGGCTACTGTAGGTCTGCGTGGTGACCTGTCAGGCCCACCGGGGACTCCCGTGGGCCTGGGTTATTAACCTTGCATGTAAAATAATAAATCATGTATTTATGGGGGGCACAGGGGGTGGGTTATGTATTTAATAAATATAATGATGTTTATTGTGGGGCTGTGTATTGTTTTTATTGTGGGTACTGGGGGTGGGGGAAGGGGGTATTGGCCCCAAGGGTATGTGGGTAGGCCTCCCCGCTGGGTAGTGTGTGAGGGTGGTTAGGCCTCACGGGGTGGGGGGGTATACGGGGAGGGTATGTAGGCCTCCCGAGTGGTGGGTGAGGGTGGGTTAACCCCTTAATGACTGTAGCTGTTAATAACCGCTATGGTGATTAAGGGGTTAGGGGACATTACATTGGCTGTTTTTATTCTTGTTCATGTTTTGCAGCATCGGAGGGGGCATGGACGGTGATGAAGATGAGGATGGCCTTCATCGTGCCAGCCGGACATGGGTGTGTGCTATATGTATTGATTGTATTTATTGTTCTTTATGTATTTTAAATGGGCAAATTCACTATTATCCATATGTGGATAATATTAATTTTGCACATTACTATACTATATGTGTTAAGGGTGGTGTATTTATGTGTTGTAATTTATTTTGGGGTGCACAGAAAAGTATTGAGCAATCCCAATGTAAAATGGCAAAAAGGTAGATCTGAGAATACAGAGGCGGCACACTTTATTCTAACTTGGCTAGTGCCGCAAGCTGGGAGATTTCCCGGCTCGCTCGTTTTTTTTCCCTCGGCGTGCCGCGCGTCATCGGGACCGAGGGAGCCCTGGGTTCCTCTAATGTGGGGGGGGGGGCTCCAGGGGACCCGGTGGACCCGGTGGACCTGGAGAGGGGAGGGGGGTGCCTCGATCGGAGGACCGATCTTCCGAGGCTCCGGCGCGCGCACGGGAAACCTCGGCGAGCGCCCGGTATCTGTCGCGGCCGAGACCGGGAAAATGTTAGAATAAACTCGGCCGCGACAGTAAATAGCAAACGTAGACATCTTAAGTGAATACCCATGGAGATGTTGTGCCATCAGGACTAGTCCAGAGAAATAAACAGTCCTGATAGTATTGTATTGTATGCCTTTATATATACGCCATAAATTTACATAGCGCTTCACAGTAGTAATACATGTTGTAATCTTATAAATAACAAATAATGTAAATAACAGGTCATGGGAATAAGTGCTTCAGACATAAAAGTAACATTAAGGAAGAAGAGTCCCTGCTCCGAGGAGCTTACAATCTAAATGGTAGGTAGGGGAAATTTAATAAAGGCTGCAGTATGTATTATTGTGTGTTGATGGTTAGAATTGCTGTGCACTTTAAATGTTTCAACATTGTACAGTATTTATAAATAAATGTTTTTGTACTGACAACACCAATAAAAGAAAATGTTGAATTGCCTCACATTGTTTCCATTTGCTCCTTTGACAGTGTAACAAATGTAGAGGCTTGCTGCACTGTTTTTTTACTGCCTGACCGCAAAGCCGCAAGATCGGCAACATTGTAAAAAAAAGAGCAATGAGCGCGCATTTGGCGTGGGAACTAGGTCAATTGGCGTGGGAACTTCTGTTCTAGGGCACCTAGAAATAAAATTCATTTTGCCCCCAGATGTTAGGCACCCCCTCACTTCACCCCAACAGGGTCCGAGCAGTAATGGCGACGAGAAAGGGTCACGCCGGCGAGGAGGGTCCTACCATTGAGCGTAATGGCGGAGAAAGCTTTGAACCGGCTAAGTCAGAATGAGCAGAAACCTGGAACCCACAACTCCATTTCTGTTAGACCTAGAGGGCTCAGATTCGGTCACCATGTAGTCCTAGTTGCGGCAGGATTGCATGGCAAATTGCGACCCTCTCGTGGCAACAGAACGGAGTCAGGGTAATGTTAAAGTTCAGGTTTCTGCCATTGACTTGCATGGCAGAAAAAAAGCCACTTTGGTAATGTGCTTTTAAACTGTCTTTTGGTATCTCCGGTTCCGGGGGTCGTGCAAGGCTGATATTTTGCCACTATGGCAAGGGTCCTCCCGCATGAGGACCAGGCGAATTTCAACCCACTCAGACCCACAGAACGGATTATGTTACATTATACTTATATATTTATATATTTTTATTTTAAAGATATTAAAGAATGTACTGTATTGTATTTAAAACATGTGACTATAAACCATACTGACTGACAAATGTTTTCACACCCTGATGAAATACAGTATCAGTTTACTCTCAATTCTCACAGTGCTGTGCATATCAGATTAACATTTCAAATTCGAGAGGGGATTTTCCAAAGCATTACCGTTAAAACAACAGGCCTCTAAGGGTTGGGGGAGGGGGATGGTGTGATTAGACGCAGGCGTACTGAGTGTTTGTAGCTCGGCTATGGGCGGATTAAGAACACAATGGCAATATGCAGAAGGTTAACGACCCAGTGGAGAGAGGGGGTTGGTAGGATAGGATGACTCAGCCGATTGACGCTTGGCTAGGGAGGGATTAAAAACTCTGCAGGTGTGTGGCTGAAATAGTTAACTGCACTGTAATTTTAAAAGGCAGTTCATCATAATAATTTGATGAATAAACCCCCAAAGACAACCCCCAAATACAGTACATAAAAAGCAAGTCACTTTAACTCCCTTTGCCCCATGCACCAAAAATGTTTTGTGGCAGAAGAATTTAATAAAGGCTGCAGTATGTATTATTGTGTGTTGATGGTTAGAAATGCTGTGCACTTTAAATGTTTCAACATTGTACAGTATTTGTAAATAAATGTTTTTGTACTGACTCCACCAATAAAAGAACATGTTGAATTGCCTCACATTGTTTCCATTTGCTCCTTTGACAGTGTAACAAATGTAGAGGCTTGCTGCACTGTTTTTTTATTGCCTGGTCGCGCAATTGGCGTGGGAACTAGGGCAATTGGCATGGGAACTAGGTCAACTGGCGTGGGAACTTCTGTTCCAGGGCACCTAGAAATAAAATTCATTTTGACCCCAGATGTTAGGAACCCCCTCACTTCACCCCAACAGGGTCCGAGCAGTAATGGCGGCGAGAAAGGGTCCTACCATTGAGCGTAATGGCGGAGAAAGCTTTGAACCGGCTAAGTCAGAATGAGCAGAAACCTGGAACCCACAACTCCGTTTCTGTTCGACCTAGAGGGCTCAGATTCGGTCACCATGTAGTCCTAGTTGTGGCAGGATTTCATGGCAAATTGCGACCCTCTCGTGGCAACAGAACGGAGTCAGGGTAATGTTAAAGTTTAGGTTTCTGCCATTGACTTGCATGGCAGAAAAAAAGCCACTTTGGCAATGTGCTTTTAAACTGTCTTTTGGTATCTCCGGTTCCGGGAGTCGTGCAAGGCTGATATTTTGCCACTATGGCAAGGGTCCTCCTGCATGAGGACCAGGCGAATTTCAACCCGCTCAGACCCACAGAACGGATTATTTTAAATTATATTCGCACAATTGGCGTGGGAACTACTTAGGACCTCGGTCAAGTTCGCGGCCAATTGGCGTGGGAACTTCTGTTCTAGGGCACCTAGAAAGAAAATTATTGTTAGGAACCCCCTCACTTCACCCCAACAGGGTCTGAGCATGTACAGTACTGTACTTTAAAATAAATTAAATATGCAATTTTGCTATTACTGCGCGCGCACGCACAGACTGTGTAGGTTGAACCGTGAAGGTATTAGACTTCAAAGACAACAGCTCGAAAACGCCCCCATGCGTTTTTACACGGCATTACAGTATTGCAGCCAGCGGGAATAAAATGCTTAAATCACGGCGCGAAAATAACGCAATACACTCCGGGCGAAAACGACACAAAACCGCACATCACCGGGATATTCTGAAATTTGCGGAGCTAGCCGAGTTAGAATAAAGTTGGTCGCCACTGTATATATATATATAGGTATTTATAGATATATATCTATATATCTATCTCTATATATATATCTACATATCTATATACATATATATATATCTACACACAATATATAGTTAATTATATATAGATAAATATATACATCTAATTATATATATATATATATATATATATATATATATATATATGTATATATCAAGAGAGACTAACAGAGAGAGTCAAAGAGAGAGAGAAACAGAGAGAGAAAGAGAGAGAAAGAGAGATAAACAGACAGAGAGAAAAACAGAAAAATAGACAAACATACAGATGTGTGTGTATGGTTACATCTAGCTACATGTAACCAGAAATGTGTTCAGCATAGCACTGTAGATGATTTCACACACATTGTTATTGTAATTAAAAGAGTCTACTTGTTTTTCACATGTTGATTGCCTAAGCCGAAAGTAAAGTTTCGATTCCTGTGAAAAGAGTATCTTACTCAAAGAATTTCAGCCAATGATTGTAACAAATTTCTTGTGGGAGAAAACCTAGGCGTATAACTGCTATGTTGTATTATAACCTTGGAAGAAACCGCGAAGATAACATGTAACTATTCACACATTCAGCAGACATCCGTATGCGTTCAACTTCACACAACGTACACTTGGACAGAAGAAATGGCAGAAGCTTCCACATTGCACAGCCATCCACGTAAATCATACAAATTTATGATTTATGAAGCAATCGAATCAACGCCAGAGAAAAGTGCAAACGTGGCCAAAATCTATGACTTGATTGAAAAGAAATATCCATACTACCAACAACCTGACATACAACGAAATTTTAAAACTTCGGTACGATTCACTTTATCAGCAAATGAATGTTTTGAGCGTGTCCATGATCGGCTAGATCAACGATATGGATGCTGGCATGTTGCGCCATCATTTAAACTTACCATGGAACATGGAACATATCTTCTGTTAAATAGCATATTTTTGCCTAATACCAGTGACACTGAAGCCGCACCGACTGTTGCGTCTGCTGATCTACTTGCACCCTCCATTCAGCCAGACCAGATGCAAGATGGACATAACTACTATGATATGTATCCAAACTTATATGGGCAATACCAATGTGGATGGCAAAACAACCAACAACTGTACGTACCTCCGGACGTCTTGTTTGAAGAAGCCACTGCAGATCCATATGACGCCCTCATGGAGATGTGTGTGATTCAGGATTCAACGGTTGCCTCAACCATGGATGATACTGTTGTGCCTTCCTGCAGCGAGCAGTTGCAGCCAAATCAGTTTTGACTTCTACAAGAATGGTAAATACAAATTTCGTTATGCCTTTACTCAAATTAAATACGTCTACATTAATAATATACACCATTTGTTAGCCAAATGAGTGGATACAGCTTAACATTGTAGACAGGCTTACATGTAGCATGCACAAAGACATTATTTCCTATAACAATATACTACATGACGAACCATTAGTACAGATTGGTGATGGAGTCCTAAATCCTAGATTATTATCGCTTTTAAAGTATCATTTCAACATGTTACACTAACTGTAACACACACACAAACCTCATTGTTTAGCATTCAACATATAAAAACAAAGTGTCGCCCACATATGACGTGGGACCGTGGTCATGTCCCAAGGCGTCCTTAAAAAGGTTTACCGATGCAAGCCCCGCCCCCAACCGACATGCGTGCGTGAAACCGTATTGGCTGTGCCCGTAGCTTATTGTTATAGTCAGTGCAGTGTGTCATGCGCGCGCGGCGGTGGGGCGGTGCGTGCACAGCGCTGGAGGCCAATGTTAATTCAGTGGGAGGGGTGTTTGCGTGCATTTCACGGTGCCTTAACATGACGTCACACGTCTTTTTTTGCTCATTGACTGATCGTCCATTTTTTCCGTGGCCACACGTCCGTTTAGATATGTACGTGTGTAGAAGTGATTTTGTTTCGCTTCCATATCATAACTCCCAGCCATGATATGCGTACTGTTAGCAGCACCATGGAGGGACATGTATTGAACGCACAGCGCACACATCGTTTTGCGCATGCGCTAAGACTTAGTCCACACATTCGTGACATGCGCGCGCAACAGACCTTGTGCGCGCACATTATTATGTATACAGGCACCGGAAAAATCATATCCGTAGTAATGCCAGCAACGCCATTTGAAAAATGACAGTTCTGTATCTGTAGTTTTATTCTTGCAGTTTAAACATATACGTTACTTATGCGTGAATATCCACAATCATATAGAGATGTGTTAAGTGTTGTCATGTTGAGACATATATAAATATGCCATCTTTGAACATCATGTGTTTGCTGTATTTCACAGATGTCGTGGATGAATACATGGGACCAATGTATGATTTCAGATGAGCCAATCGTTATATTAGATGATTGTGACGACGAGCGAACAACTATTATAAGAAATATGTAACAATGCTTTCAATGATTGGTGCGCAGATTAACAATCACTACATAATGTTATCCTCTTATGCAAATATTTACTGTGCACTTAATTAACATAATGATGTTGCTAAGCACTGAAGTTAGAACTTATATTGTTTTTTGGTTATTTTCTACTAACATTATATGTATTGCCATGTGATATATGCAACCAACATTATCACTCAGCAAACACATTAATCTACTATATATTATAATCTCACGTGTGACTTGTCAAAGAATGTAAATGCTACATAACAACTCGTAGACATTGTATCTGAACGTACACAATAACAATAGGGAGGTGATAGAAACTGTTTAGTCGTGTGCATTTTATATTTTCACCTAAGTTGTAGTGCTAACCTAACATGCATGAGCTAATGAATGTTAGTTAAAGATCATGAAAACATGAACATTTGTGTGTAAATTTTATTCAAACGACTCACTATAGTTTAGTGTTATTATTAAACGTTCAACACATACATAGCTAAGTGAGGCCGATGATAAAAGCAACATTATTATGTTTGTTTATATTATTTCACGTAGAAATACATGCATCACGCAAAAACAACAACACGCACACACTGTTGCTGAAATGTGTGCGTATGCAAATGTCCACTTTATTTATGTTCATATGTTGACATTAGTTATAAAGGATCATGATCATTATGAATAACTAACGTGAATGAAATAAAAATGATATTAACAACATTGTCATTGTGTTGAATGAATTAGGAAAAGTTGAGAATCCAAATAACTATACTTTGCAATGGTGTTAACATTTTGACACGTTACATGTACGTCAAATCAACACACATCTTTGACTTATACATACACATGTGACAATGTAGTAATCAACATGAAGATGAAGTGATACAACAACTAATCACATACATTGCAATGTTAATGATGTTTAAAACATTGGTGTCTTTTCATACAAACATGCATTGAGTGTTAAGATCGCTCATGTGCATCAATGGATGTTCTCCTCCCATAATCAATAGCTGAGCAGGGTTTATCCCCTTCTCTCCCCCCACCCCTATATTCCATGAATGGATATTGTTACGTTTGCTAAATTACATGTTATGTAATGTCCCTAATGATTTTAAAAGACACTGCACAATAACCACCAAGTGTAGCTAAACGCACATACACAATACAGAAACGACATGTTTCAATTGTCACATCTTTTTCATTACGTTCTGTTTATACATCCTGTAACTATACGTGTATCGAGGTTTGCACATCTTATGACAGATGTGAATTGAAATACATACCATGAGCAGTCATTGAAGTGATATACCTTGAAAAAGAAAACATGAATGAATATAAATCATTGTCATGACATGTTCATTAAGGTAAGCAACACACAAAATTGACCATTTTGTGTGTGATATGAATCAATATCTATAATACGTCAAATATGATCTGAAATACACAATAGTGTACACATCATTGTGACTCACATGTCACACTGCAAAAGAAACATTGTATGTAACCATACTGCACTAGCTATTGACTATGGACATAGTAGGTTTATTGTGCATGCATAACCAAAAAGAGCATGTACATAAATTATAGATTTAGTACACATTATTTCTTCACGTACATACAACACCTTTTATTGGTAAGAAGTATAATACAACCTGTTGATGAATGACATACCGATGCCACATGCAATTGTCCACACAGCAGAGAAGAGAAAGGTGTGCGAACCATATTCATCTGTTTCCTAAGTGAATGGTATTTGTACAAATGTATTTATCATAACAAAGAATTAATACATCTATGTAGTACTATGAACATATATGTATTTGCTTACATGAAAAATAGGTGTTTATGACATTCAGACGTGTCTCCACACCACTGGCTGTTTGGTCATTGTCAGCTGGTACATTGACGGGATGCTCCTCCTCCAAACCTTGACATATGTCTGTTTGTACATTATTGCGGAGTGCCACATTGTGCAAAATGCAACATAATATCAGACACTTTAGCAGGCTTATATTGAAGTGCCCCACCAGTTCTATCGAGACACCTAAATCTTTTCTTGAGAAGACCAAATGTCCTCTCTATGACAGATCGCGTAGATATATGGGCAACACTGTACCTCTCCTCTACTTCACTTTAAGGGTTTGTCACAGGGGTCAACAGCCACGGCCTAATTCCGTATCCTGAGTCACCTATAATCCATCGTGCACAAATATGAAACAATTAGTGTTAACATTATTACATACAACATTTCCTAGAAAACCAAGCGTTGTTTGTTAACACATCATAATATGTACTCACCCACCAGCCAACCAGGTCCAAAATGGCCTTCTTCAAAAGCATGGAAGACTGATGAGTTGCTCAGGATAGAGGAATCGTGACTGGAACCAGGGAATTTGGCTACCACATGCATAATCTTCATCGTGGCATCGCATACCACCTGTACATTCTGGGAATGGTAGTGCTTATGGTTGCGGTAAGCATGCCCACTCTGACTAGGCGGGATCAAAGCAACATGGGTGCAATCGATTGCACCCAGCACACATGGTATCCCGGCTATGGTATAAAAGCCATTCCTGACTTCCAGCCACTCTGTGTGCTCTGTACGAAAATTAATATAATTCCTAGCGCGTCTATTGAGTGCACATAGAAACTGGGTAAAGGCCCGCGAGAATGTAGATTGCGAGACCCCGCCCACTATGCCCACAGTTGTCTAGAATGATGCGGAAGCAAGATAATGTAATGAGCACAGCATTTTAACAAGCCCAGGGACTGCACGACCTCTGGCTGTCACAAAATCTAAATCTTCCCGTATCTCTTCATAATGAGCTAAGATTGCTGCTGAACTCAAACGATAGCGACTTACAATCTCCTCCTCACTCATCCCATCTAACAGGGTTCTCTCCCTGTACAAACAAGGATGAGGCACAACTTCTCTCCTCTCTCATCTCCTTGCCCTCTCCCTGTCCCTCAACCTCTCCCTCTCCTGTCCGCGTGCCTGTTCCTGTCACTGTCACTGTCCCTGCCTCTGTCCCTGTCCCTTCTTGGCCTGTGACATCCTCTCCATCAGCAAGCCTCTCGTCCAATAGAATGTTCCTCCGTCTCATAAACATTTGCATCATTTTCAGGTCTGTAGCTGTGAATGCGCAGGTAATTGCCCTCCTTTAAATACCTATGTGATGATGTCAGGTGACTTGCCGAAGTGCAAGGTGTTACATTAACATATCCAAGTAGTTCACTCCCAACGTGTATCCATTAGCAATTAAAATAATTATTTATGTGTGTTCACCAGGCAATCATTATATTTGAGAATGATGTAACGTTAAGCTTTGTACAAGCATTTATTGTCAAGTATTTCTGGAATGTGTAATGCATGTACCACTTCTGAACGCAACACTCAGTCATCTAATTAGGATACAACCATGACATTGACGTTGAGTAGCTACGTTGCAACATGTGTAATTTGGCATGTTATTGTCACCTGATCACATGAAGTTATTGTAATGTGCATATGCATAATTTATTGCCATCAGGATAGTTGCTATTGATTCAGTTTCAATCGTGTAAAAATGAGTAACTATTATAGATGTGTGTATAAGTTAGCATGAAGTGATTGTAATCCATCGTGTACAATGTAAACATGCAATGTTATTGAGTGTCCAATTGCGGACGTCATCAAAAGAGGGAGGTCACAAAGTACATGTAAACATGAAAACAAACAGCTACATTTACGTTTGATCATGCGTTACACATTACAAGCATTGTATAATGTACAGTATAGCAACATTACTATACGCTGGATCTGTTAGATGTGTGAAATGTGTTACATCATATAATAAATTGAAGCACACTTAAGTAACATGTTTGATATGATGTGACCTGCTCCTTTAAGAGTTGAGTATAGGATTTTCCCTTGACACATCATAACACTAAGACTAATGTGACACGCAAATCATCATAACATTGAAAAGTACAATGTTATGCAAATAAACGTAAGGGGTGACACGATGAAGTGAATGACCTCGACACTGTAATGCCAAGCACATTTGTATTATGAGCAATAGAACGTAAACACTACTATAATGTTATAAGTCCCCGCTCCATTGACTCCATTGATGTAGAGATGATCTATTTTTTCTAAGTGCCATCCTGGCAACCTTGCCGATCGTTCTCCCCTCCAACTTGCCAACTTTAGTTGGCGGGACCAATTGCCGATGAAATCTCCATTTCTGAGTGTCGATCAGCACCGATAAGCTGATCGGGGCTACTTGAATACAGCCGATTTCAAAAAGTGCCGATAAGTGGGTTATCGGCAGTCGCATGCCGATAAAAAAATTTCCGCAAGAAAAAATGCCAATTTTGAGCACTTATCGGCGCTTACTGAATCTCAAATCCAATTTTGGCGGGAAAATGCCGATAAACGCCTTATCAGCGCTTTCTGCATGAGGCCCGTTGTCTCGTTGTCTTCTTGGGGTCAAATGAGGCGTCACGGCCTTAAATAGGGCTTGTGACGTCACATTTAGCCTCAAAATGGTTAACAGCCACCTGATTGGCTGTTCAAACCATGTTCCGACTTAAAAAATTTTTTTACATGACGTCACTTAAAGGGAATGATGCTAGCCAATCAGAATGGCTGTGCTTCATTTGCATCTCTTGTTTTTCTATCAGCTAGCGTACGTGAAGTTTAAGAACGCTAGCAGGGGGGAAAAAAGCAACACGTACACGTAAAAGCAAAAAGCAACACGTGTGGGTGTTTTGAGCACGTACAGTTAGGTCCGGAAATAATTGGACACTGACACAATTTTCATAATTTTGGCTCTATATGCCACCACAATGGATTTGAAATGAAACAACCGAGATACAATAGAAGTGCAGACTTTCAGCTTTAATTCAAGGGGTTGAACAAAAATATTGTATGAAACGTTTAGGAATTGCAACCATTTTCATACACAGTCCCCTTATTTCAGGGGCTCAAATGTAATTGGACAAATTAACACAATCATAAATACATTTTTCATTTTTAATACTTTGTCGAGGATCCTTTGCAGGCATTGACTGCTGGTACAGGTTGATCTTAGTTTCATCTGTCCAAAGAATGCTGTTCCAAAACTGGGCTGGCTTTTTTTAGATATTGTTTGGCAAAGTCTAATCTGGTCTTTCTATTCTTGAGGCTTATGAATGGTTTGCACCTTGTGGTGAACCCTCTGTATTTGCTATCGTGAAGTCTTCTCTTTATGGTAAACTTGGATAATGATAAGCCTACCTCCTGGAGAGTGTTCTTCACTTGGCTGGATGTTGTGAAGGGGATTTTCTTTACCATGGAATGGATCCTACGATCTTCCACCACTGTTGTCTTCCGTGTACGTCCAGGCCTCTTTGTGTTGCAGAGCTCACCAGTGCGTTCTTTTTTTCTCAGAATGTACCAAACTGTTGATTTGACCACTCCTAATGTTCCTGCTATCTCTCTGATGGATTTTCTTTTTTTTGCAGCCTAAGGATGCCCTGTTTCACTTGCATTGAGAGCTCCTTTTACCGCGTGTTGTGGGTTCACAGCAACAGCTTCCAAATGCGAATGCCACACCTGTAATCAACTCCAGACCTTTTACCTGCTTAATTGATGCTGAAATAACGAAGGAATAGCCCACACCTGTCAATGAAACAGCTTTTGAGTCAATTGTCCATTTACTTTTGGTCCCTTGAAAAAGAGGGGGCTACATATTAAAGAGATGTAATTCCTAAACCCTTCCTCCAATTTGGATGTGAATACCCTCAAATTAAAGCTGATAGACTGCACTTTAAGCCCATATTCATTATTTAACTGTAACTTTAATTTATTTTGGTACACAGCCGAAATAACAAAACTTGTATCACTGTCCAATTATTTCCAGACCTAACTGTACGTTAAAAAATGGGCTCAAGGCCTTAGTGAATCGCGTCCCCGTCCTCCCTTTTTAATGGACGTGCTTTTTTTGAATATCAGAACGCAAACCCATTGAGCTTAGTGCATAGCCCCCTAAGTGTCACCTCCTGTTCTGGCCTGAATGAAAATCCCCTTACCCTTATAATATTAATACACCAAAAAGAGGGGGACTTTCTTTCATTACTTCTTATGAAAGTTTCTAATACAGAAAACATAACCGGTTTAATGATTACCCTCTAGCAGTATGCATAGCAAAAATCAGAGCGCTGGGACATTCCTATCCAAAGTTAGCTTGCTGCTTATATGCTACGCACAAGGCTGCTGGTTTTTAAAACCCTTTTTCCTTTCTTGCGGTTGGCAGTGAAACCCTATTGCAATGCGCACACACGATACATAACTGATACAATGTAACTCAGCATAATGATGTGGTTGTCTTATGCTTAGCGGGACACACACAGACAATTAAAATACAGTTACAGCACTGCAGTCAATACCGGGCTGCAGAGCTGACACTCTACATGTTAACGTAAAAAAAACCTATAACTCTATTCACCTTATATCTGGTGAGAGAGGTACGGAACACCTCACTGGGTTCTGGGATTTGGGCATACCCCAGGACCTGTAATGTAACCCAGTTCCCTGCCCAGTCTTACTGCCTTGGTTTGTGCTAAAGCAGGGAGATTTGGCAATGAGCTGCAAAATGCTTTCTAGGGAGGATTATATCCGGTGGTCTGTGTTTTTCATGTCCTCAGGAATCTGGGGAGATTCCTGAGTGCATGTTTCGGGGTACTCGCAACATTGGCTCCATTCTACCCAAACACACCCTGCCAACATTTTACCGTAAAATCACCCTTGAAACTCACGCCTTGCACATCTCCGCTGGTTAGCACCCCTGAAACTGTAAAAACCCACACATACCTTTATTACACATGCAGTTACATGCCACAATTGGGTTGAAGAGCTGACACTCACAATTCTCCAATATGGCTCGGGGGCACCCAGGCGGGACAAATACCTTTATTAATGGCCTGGGTACCCCTTCATCTTCACAGATACCAAACGGGAACCAGCCAGGATGCCACTCCAAAGACCTTTGCCTACTAAAATCCACTAATTGTCCCCATAAGCACATAAGAGGAAAGAGGAGCACACAATGGATTCATTTGTATAGAAAAAGCTTCCTTCCCCCGATCACCAGTGATGTCAAATGTTCCCCCAAGCCACATGGGGAGGAAAGGATCAGAGTTGTAAAGTTTGTGAGGGACGTTGGTTGTAAAGGGGATTATAGTTGTTAAAGGGGGGAGGGGGGGTTCAGAGCTGTAGGAGTAGGGGGATTATGATTATAGGGGAATTATAGTTGTAGGGGTGGGTCAGAGTTGCATTATTGTCATTTATTTGTATGCGCCACCATATACTCAGGGCAGTAGGAAGAGAGGGCAATAATATTGCATGACAAGAGTATATTTTTACACGTGTGTTTATATGTATTTGTGTCTGTGCCCACTTGTATGTATGTATGTATAATTTTATTTATATACCGCCAACATTACATGCAGCGTATTACAAAATTACAATACAAGGAAAATCATAAGGCATTTGAATGGTCCGTAAGCAGCATTACACTTTAGCACTGCTTACTAAATATGGCCCTCATTATCAGGTGGTTAAATGTCCGTGGTGTGATGCTCCAGACATTTCAATGTGCCCTAGAAGCTAAGTGTAATGAGCTGGAGAACATTCTTACCCCTGGCACTTCTCCCAGAGCAGGTTATCGAGGTTGTTAACGTAACTATTTGCTGCTGGTATGATGTTCTGTAAATAAAAGATAGGACTTTAACAGATGACTATGGTAGAATAATTGATAATCATCCTGAAGACGGATACATTCCACAGTATTTTTATTTACAAAATAATGGGGAAAACATGTAAATGCAATTGGGAGGTTAAACTGATGCAGACAGGTTATTCATCTCTTAGCATCAATATATTGTGGTAGGTATTATAGTTTCATTTTCCCCCGGGTGCATCAGATTGTGATGTAGGGACTGTTAGGCGGCGTTAGGGTGAAGTTAGGCGGAGCTAGGGAGTGTTAGGGAGTGTTAGGCGGAGGTAGGGCGTGTTAAACGGAGTTAGGGAGTGTTAGGCAGAGCTAGGGAGTGTTAGGCGAAGCTAGGGAGTGTTAGGCGGAGTTGGGGAGTGTTAGGCGGAGTTAGGGAGTGTTTGGGCCAAATTCGGCAACTCTATTTTTTTTCCTTTTCTAAGAATCAAAAAACGCACACTACTCAGTGGTGTCTTAAACCTTTGTGTCAAATGTAAGAAGTTTCCTAAAGACTTATCTTAAAATAGCAATTTCGTCTAGAAGCCTATATGAGTTTTTGCATATAATTAGCCTTGTGGATATACGCTAACCCAGCAGTGCGCAAACTGGGGGGCACGCCTTCCATGGGGGGCTCGAGACTTTTCTGGGGGGGCGCGGTGTTTACAAAGGCCCCGCGCTGAGAGAGCGGGGCCTCTGTAAACGTAATTATCAGGCTCTGGTCACGTGTCTCTATGACAACGCGGCATCAAATGACACCCATTGCTATGGAGACACGACATCAAATGATGCTGCGGGTCACGTGACGTCACATGACCCAGCAGCATCGTTTGATGTATCATTGGACGCGAGTGGGGGGGCGCGACCGAGGAGGGAGCAGGTAGGGGAGGCGCCGGCGCAGGGAGTTTGCACACCGCTGCGTTAACCTCAGTGAAAATAATGGTTGTGAATGATTTTGATAACATCCTGTTATTAGCACTGATAACACATACCTCTGCAAATCTGGGCCATACTGTATCTTGCCCCCTAAGCATGGCCTTCTCTTTAAAAATTAAAACGTTTTCTAGTGTTAAAAAAAGATGATTTTAAATCATGATCTTTATCACGGTAGACCAGGTCTTTTAACACATTTTATATTTTAGGGATCATTCAATAAGCAAAACAAGGCAGTGGGGGTTTGAGATCTAGCCTTTCCTAGGTGCAAAGCGCCCACTTGCAAGTGCTTACACCGATCTGAACCTTGATCCAGATGTCCTGAACCGAAATTTAGCAGAAAATCCTGACCGGGACCTAGTCCCGATAGTCCTGGAACTGTTTCCGGCAGGAACTCCTGACCGCAACTGCTACGTTCTAAAATGAGAACTTGGTCCTCGCGTCTGACTTACTGTAGTCTCTGCAGGGCAAACTTTCCTAGCTTCAAAACGAAGTCGGTTGCTCTGCTATTTGGGATAGAGCAACTTTGAAAAGCCCGCCCTAGCTTCATCGACTCAAGCCACAAAATTGTCTGGTTCTCTGACTGGGGCTTCTCCTTACATACACTCTGCTGAGCTATGTTCAGCATTGAGGAAGGAGGAGCGACCAATCAGAGCGTGGGAATTCCTCCCAGCCAGTCAATAGAAACGGGCTTGTCTCTGGGCTGACGACAGAGGAGGAGGCATGCCAAGCCACCTCGAAAAGCCGGGTGAGCGGGAAATATGATTTAGCCAATGGGAGAAGCACCTACGAGCTGTATCTCCCCCAGCTAACTCATTGCCACCTGCTGGACAGGCTCCACCAAGTATGGCAGATACAAAAGGTGTCCCCACAGGGTGCCCTTTGTTCTCCGGACTTGCCAAGTCTCCCTTCCTCGCCCACCAAACGGTCTTCTCACCTCTGGACATCCTCTCCTCTTTGAAATACGGATTCTATACAGACATGCCGGCGTCTATGCTGATGCCCTGGCTGACTGTATAGAGCCTTATAGTAAATGTCTAAAACATTATAAAGTACACATTAATAAAGTATACACATTGGGGAACTTTATACTTATAAGTGAAATGGATTTGGGATATTCAGCTCGAAATCCAGGAGTCTGGGGGACACTTGTGTAATTCACCCCGCGTACCGGCAAATCATGCCTGCTCGCCGGGGAGAATTAAAGGACTACCGGTAACTTCGACCCCCGAACTCCTGAAAACAAAATAATTGCATTTCTACCCCCTAAGATCCCCCCTAAAACTGACACACAAGAAATCGCACAGTTCTAGGGCCAAGTGAGCATGAAAACAGAAAAAAGCAAGGGTCACTATATTTTCTACATGTATTATCCCTGACCCCTGGCTTATGATGCTTATGTAGCTACCAGGGACCCCATAATTTCAGGGGTAACCAGAGGGCTTAACCTTTATTATGTAATGCCTGGTTATTATGTAGCCTGGTTACCCCCTACCTTCACAATCTTGTTAATCTCGTGCTTCTGAGGATACTACGGCAACCTTTAGGCCTAGGACATAGTAAAATCAGCATCGCTGAGGCGGGCTGAGCCGCGCTGAACAGATGCACAAAGCCCCTGCATCTGTAATCAGCGCGGCTATAGTTTCTACCTCCGCATGCGTGCTGATGCGTGCGGAGGCTGAGAAAATCAGAAGAGACAGGAGTGTGTGTCTGTGTGTGTGTGTGTATGTGTGTGAATATATTTATCAAAGTTGCACAATGTTAATAAATAATTTATTCTCACAACATGTCTTTTTTTTTCATTTTTAAAATATTATATAATATACACACATACACACACAGGTTCCCCAGTGACACACAAACCACTTCAAAGTGACACACACACACACACACACACACACACACACACACACACACACACACACACTGACAGCTACCAAGTGACACACACAGTGATACCCGCCTCCCAAGCGCGCTTGCTGTCTCCTCTGCCAGGACAGCAAAAAGCTCCTGGTAGAGCAAGCGGCAGCAAGCAACAGCGAGCAGCAGCACAAAAGTGTTTACTATGTCCCAGGCCTTAGACTGCAAGGAGAGTTTCATTTTAAACTACAGATGGGCAAACTTTTCGCCAAAGTTCAAATCCGCTAAGGAAACTTACAAGTTTGATTCTGCTCATTTGTCGTAAACTTTGGGTCGAAAAGCTTTGCGGTTATTTCATGCTGACGCTGAAACATGGGATTTGCAGGAGAGGAAGGAGGGGGAGAAAGAGAGAGGAGAGCAACCTATTTTACTAGAGTCCCAGGTGACTTACCCACCTCCCCAAACACACCTTTATACAACATGTGGAGAGATACCTGTGCACAAAAAGGAACACACCTGGGATATCTGGGAAATATGCTAATATGAATAATTTCAATACACTTTGCATATCCAAATTTGCATATTTCCCAAGTAACTCAGTAGGTACATACTGTAAGTCACTTGTTTTGTGCACACGTGTCTCTGTACGTATTGTGTGTTTGGGGGGATATTTATAGCACTTGGGACTCAAGGAAAAAAGGTCTCTCCCCTTCCCTCCCTCCATTCCCTTCAGCAAAACCATTATTTCAGCATCTGGATGAAATAACTGCAATGCTTTTTGTAACTTTGTCCAACTAAAACCTTTTAGGCCAAATTTGCAAAGAGTCAAATTTGTGAACACCATTTTCACAGCGGATTCAAACTTTGGTGAAAAATGTGCCCATCTGTTGTTAAAATTAAGCTTTCCCACGAGCCCATTGCAGTGCAAAGGTTGCCTGCTGCTTTGGTGCATGTGGTATAACCGCATCAAGACAATAAAAATAAAATTGACCAAGCATTAAGCAAAGATTTCTTTACTATAACACAAAGGGGGTGGGGTAGATTCACAAGCTATGATAACATGAACTTGAATAGCAGTTAACAACGACCGTGCTCCGATACCCATTGTCATTGCATTGTTAATCCTTTCATAGACCCCCCAAAAATAGATTATTTGTGACATGTAAATGTGTAAGATGTTGTAGAGAGAAAATCTATGTTGCTTCAGTAAATATGTTTTTATTGGGGGGGGGAGGGGTGCCTGTTGATTCTTCAGTTTTCATGGTCTGGAAATACTTCTGGAGGAGGGGAATTTAAACCACATCAGCTATGGACAAGTTTTAGCGCTGTGGCGGGGGAAGCATAGGCGTATTCTTATTGGCACAAATCAAAGAGCCTTTGTTTTATTTCAAAGCAGCTTCTTATAAAGAAAATTGATACTTTTTTTCCCTCCAGAAATGCTCTGTGTGGGATTGAAATGCTATGCACCTTACGCTGCATTGCAGAGGAAAGAAATCAAGATGCATATATTGTACAAAAGCACTCTTTGCACTGCATTTCAACTCTGACATTATCTGACTTTATGAAAGAAATCTTGTGCCTCTCACACAGAAAAAATGTGTGAAGGTTTTTTCGGGACTGGGTAATAAATTCCTCCATTTTGATGGTTTGCGAAAGAATTTGACTTCTCCAGTCAGATCACAATACAAAAAGGTCAAGCGACCAAATCATAACATAATTAATTTAGATCCAAATAAATTAGTGGTTTCAAACTGGGGTCCCTCGAAAAGCGTTTGTTCTGTCTTTGGGATCCCACTTCTGTATTTGGTGCGCAAAAGGAAGATCATCAAGATTTGGGTCCCTTAAAAAATCCCACGTTATAGAACAAGGATATAGTATCTCAGTAAAATCTAACGTGTATGGTTGGTACAATGTATATAAAAATACAATACAAAAATACTGGAAAGCATCTCTTCTCTAGGCAGCTAAAGCTGTTATACTTACAGAGCAGCTTCCAATCAGTGCCTCTGAGCTGTTGCCGAGTTGAATCTGAGGGTCGTACTCATTTGAAACTGGTTAAGAATCTTTCATTATCCCAAAAATACTTTCAAACATCACCAATTCATGTACACGGTTTCTCTGTGAAGGGGTGTCTCGTTGGATGACTCTGATGTTTATCAGGAGACATAGGAGTATGAAAATATGCAGATGGCAAAAAATCCATTGTCACAATTTTTCGCACCTGATTCTACCTCCAACCTCTCCTTCTTGAAAATGATTGAGAGGGAATGTGATTTTGTCACTGGAAATCTGGGTTTGTGCGTTCTCTAGCACTTTTTGCACATTTTCGCTGCTGTTTAGCAATGTTTTCTCAGATCCTTTGTTTTCCCGCGTAACGCCATCATCTACTTGTACGACCTCTCTGGACTACCCGTAGCCAATGGAGTCCCCTCTGCGCCATTTAACAACTCTGGCTTGGATACTGAGGGCACGTTTCAATACAGAAAATCAATCCTAGGAGGACTCCAATCCAAGGGAAATGTGTCATCTTAGCTGTCATCTAACAAGTCTCTTTAGGTTATGCCATCTTGTGCATTTGGGTTTCTATAGCTGCTGGTGTTTTCATCATCTACAAGACCATCACAGTTTGGATGAGGAGATTCTAAAAGTAATGTAGATGGGAGATTTGTCGTTGTTGATTTCTTCCTCTTCTTGCTGAGGCTCTTCCTTTGGGACTGTGGTGGCTCTGTAAAGCCGCTGGTCCCATTCTTCAGAGGGACATCATGGCAGCAGCTGCTGCTGCTGTTAAAAAATGAGACGCATTGTTCCACACTAGGAGTTGCACGGCTCTCACGTCGAGGTCTTGTTCTTGACAGCTGCGTAAGAAAAGCTTCCAAACAGAACTTAATTAAGGGGGTTAAAAAAATATTTTAATGCATGTCATCAGTACACATTATTTACTAACCTGGCAGAAAATTAGACAGTTACCATTGTGTACACATAATATAACTGCCATATTATATTTTGTGATATTTCCGGTGGTTGACGTGCATTATAGAAGTAATGGTACGGTGCTCGTATACAGCATAGTTTAATCCTGATTGACAAAAACATACATTTGTGGACTCAATTTACCAATAACAAGAGAGGGAGAGGTTATCTTTAAAATAACCAGCTAAACCAAACCACGGATCAGTTCTACCGAACATGGGAGCCTTGGCTACAAAGATAAGTAGGCAATAGGAGAGTAAATCCAGTGCCAATCACGCTACAAAGTCCCCCCGTCCCTCCACCCCCCCCCCCTCCTCTCAACTCTATCCTTTCTCTATCTTATCTTCTCTATCCACTTTGAGTTCGCACCAGAGACTACGGATCAGCAGCTTACTGTTAAGAAGCAACGGGAACAACATGGATCCATAACCATAATTGTGAATCTTAATACTGTCTGAAAATAATTAGTATAATGTGTACCGCCGTTAATGTGATGTTCCCCTTGCAATGTAAAGATGTGTATGTCTCAAAAAAATCAATAAAAAAGATTGAAACAAAAAGATATATAATTTATCTTTTAAAAAAACTACAAGGGATTGTAGTTTAAAAAAAACAGCAAAAGTACGGGTAACTCCAAGTTCGATCATAGAATATTTCATAAATGGTGTCATTTGGTGGCTGTTGTAATATCAGGGGAACAAACAATGTGTCAGGTAAGAATTCTGATTGAAATTTCTGGTTGAAAAGCATTTCTGGTTTTGACGTATACAAACAGCTGGGACCTGATCACTATTGCTTTTTCATTTCACTCCCACTTGAAACAGAACATCTCTGGGCATGAAAATTAGTTATACCAATTTATGCCCACAGTACTGGGATCTATGAAAGTTTCCAGTTTGGTTTATTAGGGTATTCTGTTAATATCCATTTCTCTGGGGCCTTGAAAAGCTTGTTTGTCACCTGGTAGCAAGGCACAAAGGCTGAGGTGTGAACTGTGTGTAAAGAACAGTTTAGAATTACACAAATAATTCCAAAACAAAAAGGAACGGCGAAAGTGAAAACACTGGACAAAAACAAAGCTTTATGAGAAGCTAGCGATATATTTAACAGAAGTAGAATTATATCACTTAAGAGTATCTGAGACTGAACATTGACTGGTTTCTGCCTGCAATACTGTATGTATTTCCATGTGTCTTTAAAGATTTCATTAAATGGACAACTCTGTGTTTTAATCTTTGCCTTGTCTCTTAGAACTCCCTGGTGTAAAGGCTGTAATACTGATAAAAACAGGTACATTACATAGCTAGAATTCAGGTAAAAAGGTGTAAGAAGGATTACAGCTATCCACAAATTTAGAATGGCAACTAGGCTCTGATCACTACCATCAACTCATAATGAGTGTTGCCTTTTGCATGGCTTGTTGTGTGCATGTTGTTACATAATGTGTGTTTTCTTGACTTTGGGTTTGGTTAAACTGAATAAATTGACAGTGTCTGAATGATCATTCTACATCTATTGTCAGAGACCTTTTAATATAAGGACAGACATGTGATGTGTTATGTTATGATTCTGCATATAGTAAACGGTTATACTTATACTCCTGTGTATGTGGTTACTATATGTGGGTCCTGTGTAGGGGACATTCTACACTTCTAGAATCCTACATAGGTGGAGGCGCTGACCGAAGAAACGGTCCAGAGAAGCACCCCAGGTTCCCATCAGCGGAGGCTCAGGCCTCCTGTGAACCTGCAGGTATACGCACCACCCCTGGTAACATATAGGTTCCCCCTCACATACACTCTATATGCGATTGGGTGGGGGAATACCCGTTACACATACACAAAATCATGGGGTCACAGGTGTGCTGTTCATGCACTTTTAGCAGTTTGTTACATAGCCCCCAAACATAGGTAAAGGCTAAGGCTTGTATTATAGCAAGCATGTGCAGGCGCGCGCAAGACGTTGTGCATGCACAACGTTGCGCAAGCATGTGGTGCGCACATTTTGTGCCTATAGGCCAAACGATGATGCACACGACTGGGAAGCGTGGCCATGACATCACAAGGGTAGTCCTCACTGTGATTGGCTCACTGTGTCACGTGGCACTGCAGCTGCTCAAAAATACAAATTTCTTTGTATTTCCACCAAGCTGCCTCGCTAACACTGTCTGCCATGCGCGCGCATCGGCACTGAATACACTGTCATAGGGAGACAGGTATTTTTCATTGCTGCGTGCGCACACGCGCTTAGTATAGTACAAGTTTTAGTGGTCACTACTACCTGTAACCAGCAAAATGTCATTAAATATTTCTTGGAGTTGTTCCTCTGACTCAAGTTTTCAGCTAAGATTTTGAGAACTCAAATTTTGGTCTCGTCATTTGTATAGTCGCTACAATCTCTTGGGGAACGGGGGGAAAGCCCAGTTCATGGTGGCTTTACAACATCCATTTTTTGCATTATTTCACTCTCGCCCAGATATATTAGATAATTCTGAGGGTACATAACAAGCATTAAGCCATCTTAGTGTACCAGAACTGACATTATGCTTTTATTTCCCACAAAAAATATGTCCAGTGGGGGCACTAAAGCATATACTGACATCAAGTTTTAAGGGAAGAAAAAAAGGCTACTTTGTGGAGAATTGCCTATTTTCCTCTGGTTCATAATCTTTATTTCTGTTACATTTCTTTTCATTAAAGTTGTGCAAATGTCTTAACATTTGCTTAACAAATTTATTTGCGATTTATTTGTTAATTTTGCGTTTTTGTGAAAAAGTTTACAATGCAACGTTTGTGCCAAATTCCTGCTACATTTAGCAAAAATGGCAATATATAGGCCGTGTTATAGCAGGGGTGAGCAAACTTTTTATGCCGAGCCCCCCTTTTCATCCATGAAATTTCTCGGGCCCCCCCTGCCTGATGTAATCAAAATCACATGACGTCAGCGCACGTGAGCTGGTTCAGCCATTGAGGGCGAACCAGCTTTGTAACGCCCCCGCCACGCGTCTACAAAAAAAGTATTTATAGCACAAATTACATAACTTAAAAATAAATATTATAATATTTGTCTAATAGCGTTCCCATTTCTGCTGTATTATTAATCTCTCTCTTCCCGCCACATTAGAACACCTCAGGACCTCTCTAACCTCTTCCAGTCTCTCCCTGTATTTCTCACTCCCCCTCCAGTCCCTCTCTATTCCTCCCCTCAGTGTCTCCCCCTCCCCCCCACTCTCTTTCCCTCCCCCCAGTGTGTGTCTCTTTCTCCCTCCCCCCACTGTCTCTCACTCTCTCCCTCCCCCCATTGTCTCTCACTCTCTCCCCTCTTCCAGTCTCACACTCCTCTTCCAGTCTCTCCAACTCCCTGTATTTCTCACTCCCCCTCCAGTCCCTCTCTATCCCTCCCCTCAGTGTCTCCCCCCACTCTCTTTCCCTCCCCGTGTGTCTCTCTTTCTTTCTCCCTCCCCCTAGTGTCCCCCTCCCTCCATTGTCTCTCACTCTCCTTCCAGCCATTGCCTCTCCCTCCCCCCAGTGTCTCTCTTGCACTCTCCAACCAGCTATTGTTTCTCCCTCCACCCGGTGTCTCTCTCACACTCTCCCTCCAGCCATTGTGTGTCTCTCTCCCTCCTGCCAGTGTCTCCCTCCCTCCCACCAATGTCTCTCTCATCCCCATCCCCATGTAGCTCTTTCACCCCCCCTCCCCATGTCACACTCACTCTCACCCCCCTCCCCATCTCACACTCTCACCCCCCTCATGTCACTCACACCCTCCCCATGCCTCAGTCTCACACTCACTCCCCCATGTCCCAGTCTCACACTCACCCCCCCATGTCCCAGTCTCACTCCCCCATGTCCCAGTCTCACTCCCCCATGTCCCAGTCTCACTC